>JAVIWB010000421.1:0-15597 GCA_031893035.1 Dermolepida albohirtum
AAAAGTGGAAAAGAAAAGACCTGAATTTCCAACTTTAACAGACTCTCGACGCCTGAAAAAATTCACGATAAATCATTTCTATTAACTTCATCGACAGTTTGATAAACATTGTGGTGGCGGTTGCGGCCGTGTATATGGAGAGGCGCGGCGGTCGAATTTTTCGCGGCGACAGCTTGTGAAATCGACGTGAGACGGCAAACATAGGTCTGACGTGCTGTCAATAGTTACGACGATGAATTATGAAGACGTAGCGTTCAATCTCTAAAGAAGGCGTTATATTTCAGAACATATCGCAAGAATGATATATGTATGTAGTGACACTATCTGAAGGAATAGTGTTATTATGATGTTAAAGGAAATTACATTTTTTTATGTTACAAATTAACAATAAGTAACACAAGGAAGTGCACTAAATCTATAAGTTTCGGTTTCTTTGTTATATTAGAAGATTTCCATTTATGTGTCGTCGTTCTTCAGACAAAGTTTCTCAGGTTGATTTAAGCTCGTAATATCAACGTTTCAAAGATATCCCATTTCTATTCATCGAGAATTTGCAGATGATTGACTTCAAACATATACAAAGGGGACTAGGAAAGTTTTGCAATGTGACGCAACAATGAATCGTAGGAAGTTGCTTGCTGCTGCATGTTGAGACATGTTCAGACGTACATAGTAGCCGCTGCGCCATGTCGATGGGCTCAGTTATTCATTAGCAGTAGTGAGAGTGTAAAGGGCTTGCGATGGCATCGTGGTTACGAAATGAGATAAGGGAAGTTTTGCGTTATAATTTCGTGCGTGGTTTAAACATAGACCAGTGCTTCGAAGAAATGACTCTTGCACTAGGTGATGTTTGTCCACATCGCAAAACAATATTCAGATGGTATAGGGAATTCCAAAGGGAAAATTTAACTGTGGAGGCTGCTGAGAAGCCGAGAAGACCACGAACGTCAGTTACGGAGAAAAACGTTACTACTGTGAGGAGGCGAGTGACCTACCAATAGATTTAGAGGGTACTTGAGTAAAATTGTATATATAAATGCACCAGCAATTCGTTCGATTCTGCATGATCATTTGCACGTGAAGAAACTTTGTTCTCTCTGGGTGCCGCATCGACTGATTGAAGAGCAGATGACACGACGTGTGACTTGGTGCCGGGAGATGTTAAAAAAGTTTAATAAGGGACAATCTCGGTATGTGAACAACATCATGACAGGTGACGAGACTTGACTGTACTATTACGATGTGCCGACCAAAGCTCAAAACAAAATTTGAGTATTTGATGATGAGGACACACCCGTAGTTGTCAGAAAATCCCGATCTGTAAAGAATAAAATGATAGCTGTATTTTTCAAATCGAGTTGAATTGTGGAACGCGTCGTTTTGGACACACAGAAGACAGTCAGAGCTAAGTGGTATACTGAACAGTCTTTATTTAGAAAAAGAAACTAAGAAACTTAAATAATTAACAATAATTATCCTAGAATCCGGTGCTCCGCCTGTGGCACTACACCGGATGTAACCTAGTTTTCCAATGATGAGGACCTTCTGCGGGTTTGGGACGAGTGTGTTAGGAAAAATGTGAGGAGACCAAATCTGGCGAATAAGTTGCATGCGGAAGCAGCTCGCAATACAGTTTATCAATTTTTTCCAGTTATAGAATCAGAGTAGCTAAACCAGGTCGTTTCTCATTAACTTTTTGCATGTAATTTATCTAAAAACTTAGGCAATATGCGCCTGTGAGGGTTTGGTCCTTTTGAAGGTAATCGACAAGAATAATAAATATTATATATATAAAACTGTCTAGGTTTTTTATTTATTCATTTATTTGTACGTCACAGAAAATAAATTCTATGTAGTACAACTTAAATAATATTCTACAACAGAGTAAAATAACGTGAGAATTGTACAAAAAAAAAGGAAATACGTAAAAACTAAACGAAGAGATGCTGGTCCTTAGGACTGTTTCGACAAGAATAATAAATATTATATATATATAAAACTGGCGTTTTTTATTTATTCATCTTATTTGGACTGAAAATAAATTCTATGTTCTTCTACAATGGGATAACGTGAATCTTCTTCTTCAGGTTCTCGTTCGCCTGTTTCAAGCCAAACCAAAGCCAAGAGAAAAAGGGATGTCATTGAAACGTCGACAGAATAGTCTTTTTAACACACGGTGCTATACCTGAAAAGTTAACGATTCACACAGTGGCTGTATATATATGTATATAGTTTTTCACGTAGCTTGGTATGGTACTTTTCTAAGAACTATATACAAGAAGAATTACATCAGAAAGTAATTCTTATATATTCACCATGTGAATCGTTGGTTTTTCAGGTATAGAAGCGTGTGTTTTGCCGGCAAGACACAAGGTACTATACTCGAAAAGTCATGTTTTCTGATGATGGCAGCAGTGAGTCTGCTGAAAGCTCACATAGAAGATTGTGCTTGCTATATTCGATCCCATGAAGAGCTATATGAAATTCTCTAATCTATATCCAATCTTCGTAGCCAATAAACCCCGATGATAATCCAGAGATTCCACGTTCATCATATTCAATCTCTTACTATAATTTAGTTCTTTATTAATTCGCAGTTTCAATAGTAAAAAATGATAATGAACGTGTGAACGCATAAAATCTACTTCTTCCAAAACGTTTCAAACATTCACGAGATATTTGTATTTATATCAACTTTCGATCAGTTTCTTCGTAGCCAACTCTTCATTTAAACGATATCTTCAAACGACGGTTTAAACACCATAGCATGCAACTAGTGTAACTTTAACGATTATATGACCACATTTGAACTGGACGAACCCATTAATTGCAAGTGGAAAAGGAAGAAGCTGAATTCTTTAGATCATCTTCCATTAAATTATGAATTATTATTTTTCTGATAAGCGTTTCCAGAAGAAATACTTAATGACAACACAAATGTCAACACTCTCTATCTCGTCACGAACTCTAAGATACTCTTAATTAAACAGCACAACTAAACTAATTAACGAAGCGATTCGTAATTTGACAGTTGACGTTGTTAGGAAGACAACTTACCGACGTACCTTAAAAAACAGTCTAATACAGCGACATCGATTCACTATTCGATGAACTTTTTAACCTACATTTGTATTTATTTAAACACACTTTGCCGATATTTTTAATTCTCCACTTAATTATTTAAAAATAATAAAAATACATTTCCTAAGAATCAGAAATTAATTTCAATTTTAAAAACTTTCATATATGTACATACATTAGTTCTTCTAACATCGTGAATTATAATTTGGTAATAGTTTCTTTAAACGAAAAACCTTACTTAATATTTAGAATATATTCAAATTAAATACTGAAATAATCCGCAATGGATTATCAAAGTGACTTTCCCGATTTTTTTATACATTCAGACTCTAGAAATTTCCAGTTACCTATCCAAACCGTCAACACCGCATCCCATAAACATCGTAAATATCGTAATCCACGATAATTACGGTCAGTAATAGGCGATCGAGTTTATTTTAAGCGCGCCATAATATTTCTATTATTGTCTTTGAACGGCAATAAAAGAATTTAAAAGAGACAATAATGTTTCTATTTATATTTTTTCTTTTATTTTTTTACAGTGAACATACGCAAAAAATACAAACGTAAATTATTTTTACGGTTGCCAGATTAAAAATAAATTAGAAGCATAATAAAACTATTTTAGAATATTGTTTGCTAGCAGGTGAAAAAAATAAGAACAAAGAAAATGGCAATACACTTTGGAGGAAGACTTCCAGATATACGAGATCTTTAAAATTATTTAGTTCTGAATTAATTTGATCACTGAAGGTTGATATATAACCCCTTTCCACATTAATTTTCGAATTCTGTATACGTACTTCGACAATTAAGTTGTGAGTGTACGTTTTGGCTTTGAGCGGTACGAATTGCGTGCGAAATTTGTTTTCGTACGGGTATTTTTACCGTAGTTGTCCAAGTGCACCACTATTTAATTATCTGTTGATGACGGCAACTTAGTTGTCGAAATACTTGTACAGAATACGAAAATTCATGTGACAGGGGGTTATATATCAACCTTCAGTGATCAAATTATCAACCACAGGCTTCATCAAAATTACCTTCCGAAACTAATGATTTCTCTCTTTTAAAAGTACGGTATTTGAGAAAAGATACGCGGGTCAATAGTAAAAGAAAGGAAATTAGAGTGTTTCTTTTAAACTTAATCAATAACTAAATAGATTTTCCTGCTTCGTTATCACAGATGGATTTTGTTGTTTAGGTTGAATTATACCATCGTTAGAGACATTCTTTTGGGATAGAACCAACAGTTTCAACTCAAATATTACAAATATATTTCCTGGCCCGCCCATGCATTATTTTAAATTCGTAAAAAATGTTGCTTTATAGATTATTTAATATTTTGCTTTACTTCATGTGCATTAATATATTATTACATATTTATCTGACTAATTCTTGACGAAATTTTTTAATGTTTGTTTTATTGATCATAAATATATCTTAATTACCACTGATAACTACGATCTTCATGTATAAAAATCAGTATCACTAAAAAATTTTGATGCACCCGCTCGACAATTTGTATATACCTGTTATATGCATTGCGAATATTCTCATTCTGGAACGCGCTCTTTCTCGTTTGCCGTTCTTGGATACGTGTATACTGCTCGCTACATATACTTAAGTTGTATTAAGTAAAGGGAAGCTACATTTTTATAATAAGCTATATAATTATCACGTAAAATAAATAGCAATATATATAACAGTTATTACATAAGTGAAAGATAATATCTTTAGCCTCCATAATATTGGATTTAACCTGAATTCCTCCTACATACAAAATTGCTCAAAAATCCTTATTTGAATTCTTAAGACAGCAACTATGTTAGTAAATACGACATTTGGTTATGGTTGTTGCTTTTGTTTATTTAGATGTTTAAATTTTTTCCATGAAGTCGCGAAGATAAAATCGTTCAAGTAGCCACGGCCAGAATTGATGGGGATTCGGGCTCGTTTCATAGCATTCTCCATGTTTTATCTCAAAACTTCTGGCGATAAATTTTCACTTCTTACTTTTTGGTCTCCTTTAGGGCCACTAAAGTCTGTGACTTGTTCGTATAGATACGAGACTTAAAAAATCTGAAAGAAAGGAGTTCGAAACAGTCAAATCGAACGATCTTGCGGTTACTGTAAATCGCTGAAACGAGAAATTATGCGACAGAATGTCCACTGCTCGCTCATACTATGTATGGTGTTGCATCGTCTTACTAAAATCACGTATTTTCTAAATCAAATTCGTCAATTTTTGGTGGCAAGAAATCGTTGATTATGGTTCTATAACACTCAACAATCGTAGTAACAATGTTGTCGATCCCATCCTCGAAAAAATATGGGCTAATCACCTTTCTTCCATAATCACCGCACTAAAGTAAATTTAAAAAGGTGTAATGGCTCTTCGTGCATTACACGTAGGTTTTCAGTATCCCAAAAGGGATAAATTTGCTTATGCACGTATCTACATATGTGAGAAATGCGACTCATTGGAAAATCATCGTCGTCCCGCTTGTGATTTAGAAGGACTTGACGGGTGAATCTGCAGGCAATAGTTGATGCACTTTTTGCACTTTACACAGTAACATCTTCAATCAATCGAATCTTTCAACAAAATTCTCTGTAATGAGCGTCCACTGATGCCCTATCGCATAGCCGAACATCTGGTTGTTGCTTGAGAGTCCTCCTGAACATCTACAAACACAATATGGATATCCTTGCCCAAATGGCCACTCAAGGACTGGCCAAGCCTGCTAGTATCCTGTATTGAGCTAGTCTCCTCAAAGCGAGCGACTAAACGTCATAGTGTCGATGAAGATATTTATGTTGAACCAAAACCACCGACCGACTGCATGTCAAAAGCATTGACACAATTATTCCGCGTCCAAGAGAAGTTTAATGATTCATGGTTTGCAGTATATTCTGCTTCTGTTTGCTTCATAAATGTCAAAGTTGCGATGACATAAGACGCAGTTTGCAAAAATGGGAGTTTCTTTCATTAGGGTGAGAACATTTCGCACCATCTGGTACTAGTTGGAAGAAATTCCTCTGAAGGATTAGAGAAACTTTAAAAATCGGTTTTGTTCCATTATGAAATTAGGTATTTGCTCTAAGGTTATATCTTTTCTTAAAACTGTTCTTGGTTCCTCGGGATCTCTACATTCTTCACTCACACACTAGCTGCGAACTACTGAGAGAGTTAATTTTGCTATAAAGTAAAATGATCCGTATTTGTTTAATTAATTTATTATACTTTCGTTTTATAGTACTACACGTATATTTCCATATCATCTACTTGAATTTCAACTGTTTATTTATTAAGAAATGCAGTAAGGAAATAAAAATTCTCAGAATCTTTTCAAAATCGATGTTTTTTTCAGTCTACGATTTCAAAAACTAAACAGTCCTTTAAACTTTAGTTCAAAGCGAACGAACAAGTTAAATATTTGCTAGACATGTTGATTTCTTTCCTAAATAAACCGCAAATTACTATCTATTTTATTTATTTTCCCGAAATACGTTTATTAAACTTCTGGTTGCATTGTTAATGTCAATTCCATTTGATTTATGTCCGTTGCGGCGCAATAAACAAATGTAAAAGTTTCGCCAATAAATATATAATCCAGATTTGTTAGTGTAACAATAAAAATTGGATTCGAAGAGATTTTACAGACATCTGGAAAGGAGAAAGAATTGTATTAATACGCAACTATTTATATTACCGCTATTTTGTAAAATTATCGTAACTTTCTTATAAAAGTTGAATTTGATGGAGCCTGTGGTTGATTAACTTATATGTCAACCTTAGTGATTAAGTTCACTAAGGTTGACATATAACCCCTTTCCACATTAACTTTTGTAATTCTGTATACGCATTTCGACAACCAAGTTGTCATCATCAGCAGATTAACCGCAATTCGAAGGGAGGTTTTATGAACAAAAACGGGGAACTGCAATGGGCAATTGTCTTTCTCCATTCATAGCGGACCTATTTATGAGTAACTTTGAAATTGAATTAAAACATAAACCTAAATATTTTCCAAGAATTTGGGTCAGGTAGGTCGATGATATTTTCGCGATTTTCAATACACATAAATGCAACTTGGATGATTTCGTTAAACAGTTAAATTCAAAATTTCCGACAATTAAATTTACAGTAGAAAAATAAAACAATGACAAGTTGCCTTTTTTGGATATCTTAGTTATTAGGAATAATCTCAAAATAGAATTGATATTTTCCGAAAAGAAACCAATGTCAATAGATTCATCACGGCGGATTCAAATCATAGCATGCAACAAAAGATGGCTTCATTTAACTTTCTTATTAATCGTCTAATTAATTTCCCACTAACAAATGTAAGATATGAAAGAGAATTGAATTTCATTAAGAATATCGCGACATACAATGGTTTTGATTCGGAAATAATCAATGGATTAATTAGAAAGGCTAACATAAGAAAAACAATCCGTGATACCACATGTCTATCACCACAGAGCAATCTTGAAAAGCAGTTTGTTTGTTTACCTTATCATTGTATGACAAAAAATTTAAATAGTATTTTCAAAGAGCGCGGTTTTCAAGTTTGTTTTCGCTCCAATAATGCAATTAAAACCCTTTTACGAAATACAAAAGACAAAATCGAAGATAATAAAAAGTCGGGAATCTACCGAATTAAATGTTTAGATTGCAATAAACAATACATCGGCCAAACTAAACGATCGATCGAAACCCGGCATAAAGAACACCTTGCGCACATAAGACGACCTTTTACAGTCTGCTTAATGTCCGAAGAAGAGAAACACAGTAATAAATCACATGCAGGTACTTATCAGTCGTGTCTGTGTTCCCTTTTTTCCAATGTCATTCATCTTAGTTTAAGTAAAACAATTTTCAAAAATCTTGTGAAACAATGGTGTGTACCGCGTACGGAGTGTATTTTCGTACAGGTATTTTTCGCCGTGGTTTACCAGGTGCGACACTTTGCGGTTAATCTGCTGATGATGACAACTTGGTTGTCGAAATGCGTATACAGAATTACAAAAGTTAATGTGAAAAGGGGTTATATATCAACCTTAGTGATTTCTTATAAAAATTGCGATAGTTTTATATCCGTATAGTTTGCGAAATAACCATATTATTCTCATATATTATTAGACCATGGAGTTGATAAAGTGGGTTCAGTTCTGTATACAAGTTTCTTTAGCTTCAAATCGATTCAGGCTAGAATTGCTGGAGGTAAAATGAGTGGTAATGCAAATGATGGATGCCTAACAATAAATATAAAACAGCTCTACAATACCACAGGATTGAACTGAAGCAATGTGTCTTATCAAAATCCCAAGCAGCTTCCAAAGTCTATAGCAGGAAAATATAGTGGAAAAGTAATGTCTTATTTTTGAAGTACGAATTGAATCTTTCGATACATTTCAAAAACACTTTAAAGATCGCTTAACAGAATAATTCGGAGTAAAGCAGTTGGATTGTATTATGGGTTAAAAACACAAATCCTCCATTTACAAAGATAGGACTACATACGAAGTATAGTGATTAAATAACGAGTCTGCGCTCCTTCCATCGCGCAGTCGTATCGGGCGAAGCTGTAATTGGAATATCATTTACTTTGATACTTCCCAAGCAACAACCCGCAGTTTCGTCTCACTGTCTGCTTTAATTTACTTTCGAGCTTTAATAGTAGACGACACTGTTACTTAGTAGTGCCGAGATAATGGTTTTCTGAAAGTCTGGAAGAAGTCGACGATGGTGAACCTCCTGGTCGACCTGTAACTGCAAAAACTGAAGAGAGCGCTCAGAAAATTCATGAAATTGTGCGGAAAGACCGACGTCTCAGCGATCGAATGATTGCCGATATGGTAAAGATTAACGAAGAAATAGTAAGACACATTTTGTATGATGAACTAAACGTAACAAAAGTTGTGGATCACCAAGACAAAAGCACGAACGAGCAAGCCGAAATTAAAGACAATACTAATTTGTTTTAATTAAAATACATGACAATTGCTTCATCGCACAGTCTCTTCAGACGTTTAAATTAGATTAAATTCTAATGTACAGTATAGAAACTCTAAGGAACTGATATTTGTTATAATATGTAAAACATTTAAATGACAAGAAGTTAAAAATGATGAGAAAATCACGTTCTTCTGGGCTATTAACCTTAAATTACATTACATTCGAGATATTTTATGTTGGTGATTTCGTAACACGTATATATGCGAAAGATCTTTCACGAAGTCTGTTCAGTACGTAGACTGGCGAAGGGGCTCAGACAAAAACGATAAATCTTTCCGACTGAATGCCTCAATATGTGCCTTTATGTAGCAGAAAGACTGCACGCATGGTAACGTTAAGATCTTTTGTGAGATAAATGCGGGTTTGTCTATTCTCTTTGAACTTTACCCATATTCGAACATACATGTGTTGTCGAATTTAGACAGTGGTTCTATATAGGGTTATTGCCTTGGTTTATATTGTATTATCTGTCTGACAATGTGAAATTTATTTTTACAAAGTAGAAAAAGCACTTTGGCAGAACGGGGGTATTACGCAGACCGACGATTAATTTTTTTTCTGTTGATTGTAATCCGACACTCGTTTTTGACTAATTTTGGATCGGTGATTTTATATATGGAGCCCACTTTTCCCTAACACGTCAAGTTTTTCCTCTATCGCATTGTTTCCGTTTTGCTCGTTCGAGTGTCCTTCATAAATGTAAATGCTTAATTTCATTCAATTTTCGTGGAAACGAAAAGGCATACAATTACAAAAATTTAGTAGAAACAATACAACAACACGAGTATAAAACTTCATTTCTTACAGAGTCATCTTGAAAGATTTCCCGAAAATTTAGGTACTACAAGCGATGAAAGGGGACGAAAGTCCGTTTTCTCTGAGACAGACTGTGTACGTGGGCAAGGTGAAAAGTTCTCGGCCTGACACAAAGATGGCGTTACAATTAACAGAAATTTATGTTTCTTGCATGGCTGCATGTGTCTTTAGTTCATATGAAAACTTTCAACTTGTTCTCTCAAGTAGTTTGTTTGCAAGAATTTTTGTAGTAGACGTCGTGCGTGTTATTTTTTTAAATGGATAAACTAAAATATCGTGCTGTTATAAAATTCTTTGTTTTGGATGGTTTAACCCCTATGGAAATTCATCCGAAGTTGACAAAAGTGTACGGGGACTCTGCTCCTTCGATGTCAACCGTTAAAAAGTGGGCGCTTAATTTAAACGTGGTCGTATGTCCCTGAAAGATGATCCACGTGAAGGACGACCAAAAACCGCAACCGCACCAGAAATAATCGAAAAGGTACATGATATGGTGTTGGACGATAGGCGAGTGAAAGTGAGTGAGATATCTGAGGCTGTGGGGACATCGGAAGAAAGGATGCAAAACATTTTGCACAAAGAATTAGAGATGAGAAAGCTCTGCGCAAGATGGGTGCCGCATTTGCTGAATGTCGATCAAAAGCAAATGCGCAAACGATTTTCGGAGCATTCTTTGGACCGATTTAACAAGAATCTGACTGATTTTGTGCAGCGATTTGTCACCATGGATGAGACATGGGTCCACCATTATACGCCAGAAACGAAACAGCAGTTGAAGCAGTGGGTGGAAGCCGGTGGTTCAGCGCCAAAGAAAGCGAAGTCGATCGCATCTGCCGGAAAAGTCATGGCCAGCGTGTTTTGGAATACAAAAGGAATATTGTTAATTGATTACCTTGAAAAAGGCAGAGCAATTACAGGTGCATATTACTCTAACCTTCTTAACCAGCTGGATGCCAAAATTGGCGAGAAGAGGCCTGGTTTGAGGAAGAAAAAAATCATTTTTCATCAGGACAACGCACCCGCACACAAGGGTGCGTTGGCGATGGGAAAACTGCGGGATTTGGGGTACGATTTGCTCGGCCATCCTCCCTATTCTCCTGATTTGGCACCCTCAGACCTCCATCTATTACCAAATTTGAAAAAATTTGTTTCTAGAAAGCGATTCACATCCAACGAAGAAGTTAAAAGGACCGTAGAAGAATATTTTGACAGCCTTCCAGACTCTCACTTCCGGGAAGGAATATTGATGTTAGAAAAACGCTGGACCAAGTGTGTTGAACTCAAGGGAGATTATGTAGAAAAATAAAATCGTTTTTTAAATTTAAATCGCAGTCTTTCATTGTCAGGCGAGAACTTTTCACCTTGCCCACGTATATTATGCAATTGGAAGACATTGGAGAAGATATTTATTATTCGAGTAATAAAAAACCTTATTCTAGGTTATACAAAACGTGAGTTCTAATAATTGTTTGAAAGTGTAAGTTTATTTATTCATAATAAATACAATAAATAAATAAAGAGTATAAGTAACAGCAAAACTCCTTACATCTTCTCTCAGTAATCGAATTAATAATTTCTGTTAATGTTGTTATTTCTTCACGTTTCACGACAATTCACTAATAATTTCTATATTTTATATTTAAACTGATAATGATTCCAATCGGATGCATTTGCAAGAATTGTATCTTATAGCATTTTACTAAATTGAATCGAATAATCTATTTCGTACAATCAAATTTTCGAAGGATTCCGCCATCGATCAAACCGAAAACGAGTTCTTTGCTGTCATTACATTTCATTTGGATGTAACTACTTGATTCACAGTGTAAGCATTCGTAAAACTTGGGTCAAGGTGTAAAGCTGTTTAATCGATGGTGTATATGTGTGTAATGTATCATAGAAAACGGTAAAAATTGTATATAGATAAAAATAGATATTCACACGACTATCGATTAGTTATATATGTATGTACATATATATTGTTACGATGTGTTATAATTTTTTTATTGTTTTACAGCAAAATTATAGTTTTGATTTTTAATTTTAAACATGAACACGAATTACACTTTTTACACAATTTAGTGCAATTTAAGCCATACAATATATATGTATACATATAACAGTCGAACTGAAAAGTCCCCAATCTACCATAGTAAAACACAGTTTTTTGGCAAAATTCGATTTTATTATTCAACATAGTTGCCTACGAGGGCGATACACCGATTATAGCGTTCTTCCAACTTTTCGATAAAATTTTGGTAGTACGAATTGTCTTTAGCCTCGAAATAGGCCTCAGTTTCGGCGATCACCTCCTCATCCCTGCTAAATTTCTTCCCGGCGAGCATTCTCTTGAGGTCTGCAAACAGGAAATAGTCGCTGGGGGCCACATCTGGAGAGTACGGTGGATGTAATTCGAAACCCAATTCACTTAATTTGGCCATTGTTTTCATTGATTTGTGACACGGTGCATATATATGGGGCCGTTTTTTTGCGATTTCGTTCTTCAAACGGTCCAATAACGCTGTATAATAGTCGCTGTTGATGGACTGGCCCTTTTTAAGATAATCTATGAAAATTATTCCATGCGCATCCCAAAAAACTGACGCCATAACTTTTCCAGCTGACTGTTGCGTCTTTCCACGCTTTGGAGCCGGTTCATCGCGTGCAGTCCACTCGGCTGACTGTCGATTGGACTCTGGAGTGTAGTGGTAAATCCATGTTTCATCCATTGTCACATATCGACGCAAAAACACGGTTTTATTACGATTTAACAGCTTCAAACACAGCTCAGAATCATCAACTCGTTGTTGTTTTGATCAAATGTGAGCTGCGCGGCACCCATTTTGCACAGAGCTTCCGCATGCCCAAATATTCATGCACGATGTGTCCAACACGTTCCTTTGATATCTTTAGGATGTCAGCTATCTCGATCAACTTTACTTTACGGTCATTTAAAATGATTTTGCGAACTTTTTTGATGTTTTCGTCGGTGACAGCCTCTTTTGGTCGTCCACTGCGTTCGCCGTCTTCGGTGCTCATTTCACCACGTTTAAACTTAGCATACCAATCAATTATGGTTGATTTTCCTGGCGCAGAGTCCGGAAACTCCTCATCAAGCCATGCTTTTGCTTCAACTTTATCAGTACACGAAATTCTTTTTTTTTCCATTTTTTTAAATAACAAAAGTAGCTTCACTCTTAACGCAATATCTCAGTAACTAATGGTCGGATTGCTGTCAAATTTTGACACGTTTCATTTGAAGGTTAGTACTATCTAAAAAACATATGGATTTAATAACACTAACGCCATCTATGTGTCAGACCGGGGACTTTTCAGCCGATCTGGTATATATATATATATATATATATATATATATATATATATATATATATCAGAGACCAGGTGTACCGAAAAGTTATTACCGACTTTTCTAACAGATCCGAATCTTGTCGGTTTTTCTTCAATAAGACGAAGAAAGTACACTAAATATTTGGTGTTTTTGACTAGTATAATAAATATTTTTTATAACATTAAAATTTGTGAAATGGTATTTTTTATTCATGTATACCAGGTGTACCGGTCATTACCGGTTTTCCTAACAGATGTTGCTAGGCTTAAGAATGCAATGTTATGATTTGACACATATGTCATTTTATTCTACTGACATCACGCTACAAAGCCATACATCTTTTGCGAAAGTAACATTGTCATAAATTTATACCTCTTTGATAATGTCGTGTCTCTTAATTAATCAAAAGAAACAAATCGCTGAAAGACATTATTTGCTGGTAGACACTTACGGTGAGCATGCTCCAACCATAAAAACATGTGAATATAAACAATTTTGAATGACAAAGCAACTGAATTAAATGTGCAAAAAGATGATTTGTAGTCCTTCATTGTATTATCCACCAACAGAACTTGTGTTCTAAGTCCATTCGACTCGATCAATTTTATTCGATCTGGAGGGCTTAACCATCGTCAGTTCAAGGCGTTTTTAGATGAAATATCAGCCGAATATGACGACGTAACATATTATTGTGAAGTCAGATGATTAAGCAAAGGAAAAATGCTGAAACGGTTTTACGAACTTAGAAATGAGATAGCAGACTTTATGCAAATGAAAGATAAACCACTATCTGAATTGAGTGACCCAAAATGGATATGTGACTTAGCATTTCTGGTCGACCTTACAGGCTATTTGAATGATTTAAATTTGAAAATTCAAAAACAAGGACAGTTAATAAATGACTTGTACAGCCATTTGAAAGCGTTTCAGAACAAAATCCGCCTGTGAGAGGCACAGATGCTGTCTGGTAACAGTTACCATTTCACCACGCTCTCTGCGTATGAAAATATTGCTTATGCTCAATATGCTGAAGAACTCAAGTTACTGTCAGAGCAATTTTCGAACAGATTTAGCGATTTCAAAAACATGGAAGACTGTTTCCATTTATTTGCTACTCCAACAACCATTTGCAATACACTTGCAAATGGAGTTGATTGAGATTCAAGAAAACTGACTTCTAAAATCTAAATTTGAAGACGTCGAGTTGTGCGATTTCTACAAAAAATACCTCGAAGAAGACCATTTTCCGCAGCTTAGAAAGTTCGCAAGAAGATTGATTTGTGCGTTTGGCAGTACTTATAAATGCGAACGGTTCGTTGCAATGATGAAAGTTAATAAATGAAATTATCGTACAAAGCTGACTGACGATAATTTGGAAAATTATTTACGTCTCTGTATCAGTGGAATTAATCCAAACATCGATGGATTAGTTTCCCAAATTCAAGCTCAAGTGTCTCATTGATTTCGGTGTCGCTATTTAACTTTCGTAGTTTGTAACAATTCCAAATTGAACAATTTAATTATAATGTTGTACCTATTTTTTTTCATTTCATCTTGTTATTTTAATAAATTGTATTATAATAACATTGTCGTATTATTTCATGTCTGATATCTATCGTTGAATTTGATGGAGCCTGTGGTTGATTGACTTGATCAATAAGGTTTGTTATATAACCCCTTTCCACATTAACTTTTGTAAATTCTGTATATGCATTTCGACAACCAAGTTGTCATCATCAGCAGATAATTTCAAAGTGTCGCACCTAGTAAAACACGGCGAAAAACAACCGCACGAAAATCAAACTCCGTACGCGATCCACACCGTTCAAAACCAAGATGTACACTGCGTACGTGCGGTTGTTTTTCGCCGTGTTTTACTAGGTGCGACACTTTGAAATTATCTGCTGATGATGACAACTTGGTTGTCGAAATGCGTATACAGAATTTACAAAAGTTAATGTGGAAAGGGGTTATATATCAACCTTATTGATCTGATATCTATCGCTAAAAATTATGAACACTACTTTGAAACACTACTTTTAAACACGTCCAACGAACGTATTTGCACATTGAAGTTTGGCCCACAACATGTCAAATGTTGCCCATACCTGCCCAACGATATTCCCATGGACGCTATTTTCAAAAATCGCATCCATGAGTAGCGTCAGTACACATCATAAATGATATAGAATGAAGCCCGATTTATTATTAAAACGATTTATATTATTTATTTATAATTTGCTATTTCCAGTCCATATATTTACGAAAAAAATCGTTTAAACTTTTCTAATAAGAAGTATACTTGATACTAAATTTTATATTCAAT
>JAVIWB010000422.1:0-155580 GCA_031893035.1 Dermolepida albohirtum
AACCGCGAAAATCGCAATTTTATATTTTTCGATTTCACCAAATTTAGTTTTTCGCGAATATCTCGAGAACCGAAAGAGCTAGCGCATTCCCGATGCGTTTTTCTTAATCAGCGGGTTCGAATATATAAAATAGAGGTATCAAAACGTCGAAAATCCACACTTTGATTTTTCCGTTTTTTAAATTTCATCACTGGAGGTTCAAAAAAATCGCAAAAATCGTCAAACGGCCCTAACTTCCACATTTTTCGTCCTATCGCCGCAAAATTTTCACCAATTTACACTGCGCAGGAATTGAAATGAGAAAAGTCTGTAGCTGCAGGCGAATCATTTGGCTGCAGTGACAGCTTGAATTTTCGCAAAAATTCTGGGTTTCATATTTCCAGAACGCGTTGTCGTAGCGGGTTCCGGTTTAAAGTAATCGGCTCCGGACGTCAATACGCATCCGGCACTGTCCGAGCGGTCGGCAACAGGCACTCGATTTGCGAGTTAGAATGCCGATCTGAAATGAAAATTAAAAGTTTTTGCGATTTTTGCGTGTTGGAAAATTTTTTTTTTTGTTGAAATTTCGACCCGGAAACTACCCTAAGTTACATTTTTAATTTTTATTTCGAGTTTTAGCTAGATATTTGAATATCTCCTTCTAATTCTGAAACAAGGGACAGAGAACTCCATTTTCAGGATAGGTTTTTGTGATTATTTTGTGTGATATTATTGACAACTGACTCAATGTTCCGTTTATAATTGAAGAACCTCTCACGTCAGTTCGTTATTTATGTTTCGTGGAAAATGTTCTTACAACATTATTGGATTGCGTTCGTCGTAATGTAAGACGACGCATAAAGGCTCAACTTCGTGCTTTGGTAGACGAGTAACAAATTACTTAATTAAATTAATACAAACCGGTAGATTTGAGGAGGTTTAGCAGTTACTTGACCTCTAAGTTCATGAGATTTAAATTGCCTAGATTATTTTTTATGGGAAAGGTTGAAAAATTTAATTTATGCACACAATTTGAAAAGACAACAATTCATTGTCGGAATTATGGATGCCTCAGAACCTATTCATGCGAATCCTGAGATTGTTAGCAGAGCTAACTCTAATTGGATGGACATTTTAAACAACTAGTTCAATAAAGCGTCTTTTCTTGAATGAGTTTCTTTGATTTTTTTGTTTTTGCAGCGGTACAAAGTACCTGCATTAGTAGGATTATCTAAAATGATTAATGCTCAGTAGCTTAGTAGCTCAGTTAAAATAGAGTTTCGGGCATATGCTCAGTAGACATTTTAATCTTCACATGGCATCAGTAACACATCCTTAATCTTCAACAATCATGTTATGGGACATCGAGTATGTACATATATAAAAGTTACAATAAATATTCAGAAAGTTGTTTGTGTTATTTCGACGTTTGATTTTACTATCACCGACAATCTTTTCACCAAATACCTAAGATGTATTCCTTGAAAATTTCTCTTCGATAAGAATTTTCATCATATTAATTAAGAAACAGTAAAACAAGTTGACCACTAAATTGAAACAGCATTGCTATACTACTAAACGAAAGACAGCAGGCAAGTATTAGATGTCCTAAAGAAACATAAGTTATTACGATATCTCCTTACTTCTTAATACACCTTTCTGAGTGGTTTTGATTGAGATTTTTTGCAGCGGTATACAAAACCTGCATAAGAATATCTATAACTGCAAATACTTGTAGCTGAGTTGCGACAGAGTTTCGGGCATGTGTTCATTAGATATTTTTAAGTTAAAATTGCTTCGGTAACACATCCTTAAGTTGTGGCAACCATGTCATTGTACATCTGGTAGATGTACTTATACAGTGAAACCCGTTTATTGGAAACCCTCTTAATAGAATATATCGGTTAAAGGAATTAAAATCTCAAGAACAAAACCATTTCTCTTTAAGTATTCACAAAATTATTCGGTTATAAGAATATCCTTTAGTAGAATATATTGGGTAAAGGAATGGCTTTCCTAAGAACATTAATGCGATTTTGTCTTCATAAAAGAATAAATTTCTCTAACTGTTTAACTAAAGGTGGATGTAAACCAAAAGTTACTATGAATGTTTACTTTTGAAAGCTATTATGCACACAATTACAGATAATCTTCGGATAATTACGTATTGCAATAAAATCTTGTACCTAAGTGATTTTAAACAGAATTTAGATAATGGTTAATTCTGTGCGAATTACATACATACAATAAAAATTTTTTCGGAGGTTTTAAAAGCAGGAAATTTCTATATTTCTGGTTAGTTTGTTATTTGACATTGCAATCGAAAGTTAGTGAAAGTGAGTGAAAAATGGTTTCTTCGACAAACTTGAAAAGACCTTGCTTTGAAGGAAAAAGTAAAATTCCTTGAGTTTCTAGAAGAAACAACTTGCAGTCAGTCGGATGTTTTCAAAAAATTTGATGTGTCTCAAGCACAAGTGTATAAATTGTTAAAAAGAAAAGACAATATTTTAGGTGATGGGCGTGATAAGTTTAAATCTACTCAAAAACGAGGACGCAACGCGGAGAATGCTGACGTAGAAAATGCTTTAAATCATTGGTTTATGGAAAAAAGAGCGGGTACAATTCCACTTAGCGGACCCATTTTGAAGGAAAAAGCCAAACAGATTGCACAAAATCTGAGTAGTGTAAATTTTCAAGCAACAAATGGGTGGTTAACCAGATGGAAAAGTCGTGCCCAAATTTCTTTCAAAAAAATTGTAGGTGAAGCAAGTGACGCAGTGTAGTTGCTGCAAATACGTGAATAAGTGATATTTTACCGTCTTTATTAAAAGATTATAAGCCAGACTGCATTTATAAGTGCGATGAAACCGCTTTATATTATCGCGCTATTCCTGACGGATCCTTCTGTTTTCGCGGAGAAAAGGCTGTAGGAGGTAAAGCTGCAAAAGACCGAATTACCCTTTTGATGTGCGCCAATTCTGATGGAAGTCATAAGTTGCCGCTCTTTGTCATTGGTAAGTCAAAAAGCCCAAGCAGTTTTAAAGGGGTAAAATCTTAGCATGTGAAATATACTTGAAACAAAAATGCTTGGATGACAGCAGCACTGTTTAAAGATTGGCTTTTAAACTTCGATAAGGTAATGAAACAATCAAATAAGAAAGTTTTGCTGTTTATGGACAACTACTCTGCTCACAAGCCAGATGTGTGTTTGACTAATGTGCAACTACATTATTTGCCGGCAAACAAAACATCTATAATTCAACCCTTGGATGAAGGAGTTATCTTTCTTTTTAAGAGAAATTATAGAAAGGAAATAATAAGGAAAATTATTTCAACAATTGATTTTTTTGAGCCGTCATCTACTGAAGGTGCAATTGGCCTACCTCGAAAACTAACAATTTTATCTGCTGTTCACATGATGAATAAAGCGTGGGATAAAATTCAGTTAAGCTTTATTTAAAATTCTTTCGTAAAATGCCAGTTTATTAAAGGAGAGGAACAAGAAATTGTCAACATCGAAGAACCACTTCCGGATGACATGACAAGAAAATTTTTCCAGTCTCGTTTCTTTTGATGACAAATTACCTGTTTTTGAAGAGTCAGACGAAAATTGTGCAAACAAGGTGATGGAACAGAAGGAGAAAGAACAATCAGAAGAAAATACATATTCAGAGGATACCCCATCAAATGCGCCATCATCTCAAGAAGTAAAATTAGCATGTGACACTATACGTCGTTCTTTAGAATCAAAAACTGATTGTAATTTTGCACATTTCTTTGCATTAGATAACCAAATCACTAATATTTTGTGTAAAGAAATGAAACAAAATAAAATTACAGATTATTTTATTAAGGATGTGTAGAGTTTGAAATAAAAAAAATAGTATCAATTAAAAAATATGTATTACGCTGAAATGTGTTTCATTCCTTTTGTATGTATTCTTAAATACATTTTATGAAAATCGCAACATAAATTTACAGTATAATACTGAAATCAATTGTATAGTTATAAAATCGCGGATATAAAGAATACGAAGTATGTATGTACATACATACTTAACTTACTAGTAATAAGAAAAAATAAGTTAAAAACGGATAATGGAATAATCCTCATATAGGAATACTTTTGGGGGACAATATGAGTATTCCAATAAGCGGGTTTCACTGCATGCATGGATTTAAATCAACTTTTTTAAGGCTTTCGGGAAGTTATTTATGAATTACATCAATTTTGGAAATTATAACTTAACACAATTTTGACGCGTTTTCTATGCCATAGTTGCTGCATCACTCTTGTTAGATAGACATATTTATTGCGTTCCTCTGTATATATTTGCTCTAGGTTATGGGTAGTATTTGAAGTTTATGTAATCGTCAGCTGTTTTTTTGCACTAAATTCAGCATTAAAAAGCAAAACTCAAATTTTCTCCTATTCATATCTCATAGAGTTTCCTTTTGACGATTTAGAAATTTCGATTACTTTGTTATGAAAGTGTATTAGTAATTATTATAAGTACAAATATTTTTAATTTTGGTATACAAGCAATAAAAAGCATAATATTTAAATTTAAATTTACAACTTGAAAACTATGAATGTATAATCACAAAAAACATCTAAATCTTTTCGGCTCTCTAAAAAATTTTTACATTCATAATAATAATTCATTTATTTATTTATATTTTGTCCAATAAAATTTCTTCAATTAAAAGGACAAAATCAATTATACATACACACAAATGTGTTCAAGAAGGACAAAAAGTAAATATAAAATTTCCTAAATCAAAACTGAACATAATTCTTTACATGTAAGTACCTGACTAAAGAAAAAATTATATATAAACGTAAAATTATATATAAACGAGCACAGAAAAAATGAGATCTTGGCAATTCTCTCTACCTGTCCTCAGCTGCTAGTCTGAGCAAAGCTCCCATTGAGTCATTGTGAATGTTTCCTGCACAAAATATTTTATTAAAATTGCACATTACCTAAAGAGGCGACTTTAATATTACATTAGTTCTAGAAGACGGACAGAAAAATGTAGTGTGACAACGAACTGACTATCGAGGAATGTGAAAATTCATTTCTTGAAGAAGTCAAGAACAATCGACGTCATTACGTAAAAGTTTATATAAAGATATTAAACCAGTAGAAATGCGTCTGTCTTCTAGAGAGGTGGCACCAAATCGTTGAAGCAGTTCCAGCTAGTCAATACCTTCTGCTGGATAAAAGCCATCAAATCCAAAGAAAAGATATTTTAAAAGCTGTCGTTGCACAACTTCTAAGATGTTCTTATGGACATGATCGTAAGGACACTATACCAAAATTGCATATTCAAGTTTCGATCCAACCAATGAAAAGTAATAATAATAATAAATGATAATGCGACTACTAAGCAAAGGCCTTGAGACATCATCTTAATTCGATAGAGTTATCTTGACAAGTCTGTATGTTAATCCCTTAGTTGTATCGAACATGCCCACTCTCACAGGATGAATCTAGGGCTCATCCGGGCTCCACAGCGGTCAAAATACCCTTCACAGAAACGACATCTGCTGTAACCTGATCAGCTTTATTACCTTTCGTCGGTTCAGGACAATTAAATATAATTAAGTTATTGCTACCTTTGTGGTGCTCAGCGAGTCCCTGAACAATTTCTTAAGCATTCACTTAGTCAAAATTAGACCCAACAGCAGCATTAGAGTTAGCCGAAATCTGAGCCTTAATAGTTTTAGTATTATTTTGGAGAGAACTAACAAACGCGAGTAGGTCGTCCATCGTGTCCAACTGAGGCGCAAAACCCCCATTATATGGACCTAAATGGCTCAACTTCTTGTTTTTGTTCTTGAAAGATTGAATTACATTTCTATACAGCCCACTATAAACAGTGTGAACATAGCAATTGCATATATCGCAAGAAATTTTGGCACAAAATCACTATTATAAACATTAAAGCATTAGTCATATTTAATGATTGCTACAATGGTGCAAATACGAAGAGCAAGAAACACTACGGATAAGGATTAAGGCAGGGACATACTTTACAATAACGGGCCTCCTCGTGACTAACGCAACATATAAGAAAGCCGCAGACGTAAGGAACTTTCGAATTTAATCGGTTAGGAGAAAACGCGAGTATAAAACACAAAGAGTCCCCCCATCTGTTTGTGTTTTATACTTTCGTGAAGAGTTAAAAGTTTTTTAAAAAACAGAATTGTGGTATACTGTTTAAAAGGCTACTATTTCAAATTAAGCGTAAACAACTACAATGTAGCAATACGTGAGTAGCCGTTTATATTTCGGGAATAGCGAACAAATAAAAATTTTTTATTATCGAAAATAGTTGTATTGCTTTTCAAAATATTCTCCTTGAAAATCAATGCACTTTTGCATTCGCTTAAGCCGATTGGAAAAACATTACTGCCACTCTGTAGGCTGTACCTCCAAAATATGTGTTTCGAATGAACGTTGAACATGAAGTTTATTCTTCACGTGTGTGAACAAAAATAAATCACAGGGTGCTAGATCAGGGCTATACGGCGGATGTTTCATCAATTCAATGTTTTGCTCGGTCAAAAATTCAATTGTTTAAACCGACCTATGAGAGCTCGGATTGTCATGGTGGAGAATGATCTGCTGTTTTCGGTTTGTTTTCTTTATTTCTTCAAAAACTTTTGGCAAACAAATAGTTCTGTACCATTCGGAATTGACCGTTCTGCAATTCTCTAAAGGCACAGTTGCAACGTGACCGGTTTTTCCGAAAAAAGAGGCGACCATTTGTTTTGATGTGCCTCGAGGGCGAATAACGTTTGTTGGTTTTGGCTCATCTTGGAATACCCACATAGTCGACTGCTGTTTACTATTATCTCATACGTATAGATCTAAGATTCATCACCTGTGACGACTTTTTAAATGTTCTTTGAAGCACCGCCGTTTTATTTTTTGTGCATTTCTCGGCAGCAATCGACGCGAGTCCTTTTTTGAGCCGTTGTCAAATTAAGTGGTACCCAACGTGAACACAGCTGCTTAACGGCTAAACGTTCATGCAGGATCTTATGCACGCTGGTGTTACTAATACCTAGAGACACCTCGATCTCACGGTATGTTATGTGACTGTTTTGCATTATCAATTCAGACACTGCGTTAATGTTTGCCGACACAACATTTGTGGGGCGACCTTCACTAAATTCATCATTCAAAGAACGCCGTCCAAGTTTAAATTCACCACACCAACGATATACTGTAGTCTTCATCACTATATAAAGAATTCAGCTCGGCGATGCATTCTTGTTGAAATAATCAACACCGAAAGTTATGTAAAATAAATGCGGGCAAATGTTCGCCGAGTTAATTCCATTTTTTCGCTAAAAATTTTCAAGTTACTGGCAACAATAGAAATAGAGACTGGATAATAAAACTGTCAAGGTAAATATTTTGTCAAAAATGACAAACTTCACAATACTTTTATCAGATCGGAGGCAACACTAACAGTGTTGCCAGTTCCTGAAATATAAACGGCTACCCTCGTAGTAATGGATCCCTTATGCTAAGAGCTACAAAATGATGTAACCTAGAGTAGAAATTAATCTGTATTACTTTATGAAAATTAAGAAAAACAAAGCGCAAAATTGAATGCACTGCACTCATAAAATCATAGTTTTATTTACAGTCATTTATACGATTGTTATGTATGTATGTGTGGACATTGAATGAGATGTTAATAATAATTTGCACACTAATTTGCATTATCAAGCGGAAGCAGAGCATAAAATGAATTTATACCGGTAGAATCAAATGAATATAGAGACCACTTGAACGAGACTAATAAAACAATGACTAAATAATACATTGGAGAAATACGCGTTAGTATTTCCGTTATACATTCGCCGGCTAATACAAACGTGTATTCATCTAGACTGTACATACTCCTCCTCGCGTACCTTTATCTCGTATGAAACCTACTATCCGCGATGCAATAGTTTACGCCTCCCATTTAAGCAGCAAGATCTACAGAGATACAACTGGCTGGAATATAATCCTGATTAGGTATAATTAAGCTGCCACAGTGGCCACTGAGGTGTATATAGTTAATTAGGGATAGACGGTCTTGTAGGTACTTTGTAATTAAACAAACAGAACCTTATGCTAATGAATTTTACGTCCGTGCTTGCTGTCAATGTCGATGGGTGACGCTGGAAAGCATGCTTTGAGGAATTACCGGTCTTCATACATTTTTGACAAATTACTGACGTGCTAGTAACTTATGTATGATCTTAAAGAATTGTGTAGCTATGACAGAGATTCTAGCAAATATACTTGTGTTTATATAAGCAGTTATAGATGCTCCAGAATGAATACGAAATTATACGTTTAAATTTATCAGCAATACGCAAATATGTAGTTTTATTACAAGATAAAATACATCATAAAGTGTATAGGTATTTGTTTATTCTGCAAAATTATATAATAGTAATAACTACCGATTGTAATCGCGGTTAACAAGTATTTCAACAAAGCTATTTCTCTGTCACATACAAATTCTAAAAACAAATCCACATATACGGGATTTGTTCAAAAGAAAAGGTGTATTTTGAATTTTTTTGAAAAGTATTTATTTATTCATCAATATCCATTTTGTCCCCTTCAAAGTAGTCACCCTCAGACATAATGGGCTTATGCCAGTGCTTCTTCGAATCCTCGAAGCACTTCTGAAATGCGCTTTTCGGTATGGCCATCGGCTCGTTCTGCGATTCTGACTTTATCTCATCAATTGTGGCAAAACGCTTTCCTTTCATTTGTCTCTTCAGTTTTGGGAATAACGAAAAGTGGCAGGGAGCCAAATCTGGTGAATAAGGTGGTTTAGGCACGATTAGGGTGTTTTTTGGCCAAAAAATCACGAACAAGCATTGATATGTGAGCGTGTGCATTATCGTGATGCAGAATACATAATTTTTTTTCCACAATTCCGATTGTTTGAGCCGTATTGCTTCACGCAAACGTTGCATAACTTCCTTGTGGTATTGCTTATTAACCGTACGACCTGTTGACAAGAACTCATAATGCACCACGCCATTGTAATCGAAGAAAATACTGAGAAAAACCTTCACATTTGATCGACCTTGGCGTGCATTTTTTGGGCCTTCTGTAAAGCGCTTGTACCACTTATAAACACTTTTTTGAGACAAAGTGGACTCGCCGAATGCCACTGTCAACATTTCAATTGCCTTCGAGCACTTTATTCCATTTTTAACGCAAAATTTAATACATATTCTTTGATGCATTTTTTTCAAAAGTCAAAAATCGAAGAACACACACAAACGTGACCAAGCTTTTCAGTTGTCAACAACATACTACTTCTCCAGATTGGCCGATATTGCCAACATATGACTAACACATGTGTACCAACATAACAAAAAAAATTCGATAATTGAATGTATACAGCGCGTGAAAATTCATAATTTACCCTTCCTTTTGAACAAACCTCGTACACACAAATTTACAAAAAGCAGTTATTGGATTCAGTTCTTAGTTTAGTTTTTTGTTTAACTTTTTTGTTTTGTTATTTACTTATCGTCAGAACGTACGGTGTCTCGGCAGTATCGAAAGAATCACGCGCGCGAGTGATATATTTTGGGTGACCGCATTTAAGAAAGACCGCAAGGGTGGTAAGCAAATATTCTTTTAAATATTGTTACACCGTTTTACAGATTTTTTTCGCTCCTTCGTAATTGGATTATGTATTGAATCCTTCATTTGTATACTTTTATTGTTAAAATTGTAGTTCTTCTGCCGCCCGTTTTTCTCTTTTTTAATTTCTTTCCATATGAATATTTACTCATTTCTTCATTTAACTAGTAACTATTATTATTTAAAATTCTTATTAACATATTAGTTAAGTATTTTTAGTAGTTTAATAGATTTGCATAGATTATAAACTTATATTTGCGTCGGTTTCTTTTTTCGATGTGTTAATGCACATCTGTTAACCTTGTGGTATATAGTATTAGTTTTGGTTACCACCGAAATGCATATACGAGGGAGCGTTTTTATATTCGCAGAATGGGGGACAAGGGGTGGAAATAAAAAAACCAAATTATTTTTCTTTTTCAATATATTCACCTGCAAGACGGATACATTTTTCACATCTTTCAATTAATTTATTTATACCCTAAAAAATGATTTCTCTTTATCTGCAAAACACGCCGAAACTGCCTCCTTGACTTCATCATCGGCAGTAAATTTTTTACCCCGCAGCTCTTTTTTCATTTTCGGAAACAGGTAATAATCACTCGGGGCCAGGTTTGGGCTGTAGGGTGGGTGATTCACAATTTCGAAGCCCACCTTATGCAGGGCAGCTATCTCAACGCGGCTCTTGTGGACGGGCGCGTTGTCGTGCAAAAGCAGAACACCTTTTGTCAATTTTCCCCGTCTTTTCTCTTTAATGGATTCTTTTAGTCGCTCTAATATTGAAGCGTAATATTCTCCGGTTATAGAAACACCTTTATCTTTATAATCAATCAACAATATTCCTTCCGAGTCCCAAAATACCGTTGCCATGAGTTTCCCAGCTGATTGTGACACTTTAAATTGCTTGGGAGGTGCTGTGCCCTTTTCATGCCACTGCATGAAGTCTTGTTTGGACTCAGGTTCATAATGATGAATCCAAGTTTCGTCTCCAGTAACAATTCCACTCAATACACCATCCTTGTCTTCATTACAGAGGTCCAAAAATGCACGCGAACACTCTACGCGCTGTTGTTTTTGCGGCGGCGTGAGCATTCTCGGCACCCATCTTGCGCTGACCTTAGACATGCCGAGATGATCGTGTAGGATTTTAAAAATTGTTGTATCGGATACTACAACCATTTCTGCGAGTTGTTTCTTCTTTAGTCGAGCATCTTCGAGTACAATTTGTTCAACTTTTTGGATAAGTGCTGGCGTGGTCACCTCAATGCTCCCGCCCGGCCTCGGGTCGTCTTCAAGGGATTGCCTTCCTCGTTTAAATAAACTATGCCACTTGTACACCATGGTTTTTCCTGGACAAGAGTCGCCGTAAGCCAATGACATCTCATTCATTATGGTCGCGACTGATTTTCCTTGCCTGGTAAGGAACTTTATAACGGCACGATATTCGATTTTTTCCATATTTCACTTTTCACTCCTGATTATGTTACTTGGTTGACGATAGCTCAAAGACTAACTGTCTAATAACAATGAAACTTCGTATTTATACTAATCATGAGTCGCTGCACAGGCAGCGCCCCCAATGCGCCTACTCACCCCTCTACAACCCGCTCATTCCGCGAATATAAAAACGCTCCCTCGTACATACATTAACGCTCATAAGTATTTGATCACTCGCATTTAACCCGCAAATTGTAACAAAAATCGAAATATTAATATCTTTTTATTATCTACATATACGAGGGTAGTTTGACAAGTAGTGAGAATGGAAAAGAAAAACGAATATTTAAATACAAAATAATTTTTATTTTTCAATATATTCTCCTAAAAGAGCAATACATTTATTCCAAGGGTGCTCCAATGCCCTTATGCCATCTCTAAAATGCGATTCCAGAAGGCTTGCAAAATACTCATCTACGAAGATTATAAGCTTGTCGTTAGACGAAAATTCCTTTCTACCCAGTGCCGTTTTTAATTTTGGAAAAAGGTGGAAGTCGGCAGGGGCTAGATCCGGCGAATAAGGCGCACGCGGTACTAATTGGAAATGCAACTGGATTTTGGACATCGCGACTGTGCTGGTATGCGAAGGAGCGTTGTCTTGGTGAAACAGAATCTTTTTCTTAGCCATTCCTGGCCGTTTAGCACGAATATCAACATTTAATTTTTGTAGAAGTTCTGCATAATATTGTCCGTTTATTGTGGCATCTTTCTGAAGATAATCAATGAGCAAAATGCCCTTCGAATCCCAAAAAATTGATGACATCATCTGTTTGCCGATAAAGTGGTTTTCGCTTTCTTTGGAGGTACAGAACCACTTTTTAACCAACCATTGTTTCGACTGTTGTTTAGTTTCGGGTATATTGCAGTGTATCCAAGTTTCATTGCAAGTAACAAATCGCCTACAAAAATCAACCGGGTTCCGCTTATAACGGTCCAAACACCCATTGGAAATGCGCAAACGAGTGAACTTTTGATCAGTCGTAAGCAATAGCGGCACCCATTTTGTCGAAAGCTTGGAAAGGGCCAATTCTTTCGTTAAAATGTGGTGTACGCGTTCTGTTGAAATGTTTACCATGTCTGCTATCTCTCTCACTTTGAGTCGTCGATCTTGCGTAATAATATTATGGACTTTTATAATCATTTCCTTAGAAGTCACGATTTTGGGTGCTGCAGAGCAGATTCACCTAATGTTTCCCGTAACTCATCTTTTATTTCGGTAGCTTTCATACTCTCAATTACCGCACGATACTCTGCTTTCTCCATTTTAACAAAACGACGTGTTGCTTTTTTTTCAATCAGCTGTCAAAAATAAACTAATTAACCGATTTATCTGAATATCGGAATGTAAATATATAAATAGGCAACCTAAATTACAGTGCATTTGTTTTACCAATTAGAGCGCCACCTATGTGTCATTCTCACTACTTGTCAAACTATCCTCGTATAGTATTAGTTTTTGTTATCACCAAAATGCATGTATATACATTATCGCTCATAAATATTTGATCACTCGCATTTAACCCGCAAATTGTAACAAAAATCAAAATCGAAATATTAATATCTTTCTATTATCTACATATATGAAAAATATATATCTTTACGTCTAAAATAAATGGTCGTATAATATATTTATCTAAATTTTAGACTCGTCTATGTGCCCCCCTTTATTTTTAATCACTGCTCAGCACACAATAGGGGTATCCTTTCGATTAATTTTCGTAATGTCTCAGGTTTTATTTTACCTCATGCCTCTTGCAGATTCTTCCACATATTAACAGCAGATGTGAGGGTCGATTTTCTTCTCTCTCGTTCAAGTTCTTCCCACAGCAATTCGACGGGATTTAAATTGGGAGAGGCTACAAATAACTTTTATGGTTCCCTCGTTCTCCGATTTCTGCAAAAAATCCCGGCATAGTTTGGAAGTGTGTTTCGAGTCATTACCTTGTTGGAAGATAAAATTCTGACCCGAAATTTTAATTCCAGAAGGGATTGCGTTTTCCTCTAATATGCGCTTATACTGTTCTTTTTTTAGTATACCTTCGATTTTTACGAAATCGCCCACATTTGATCCAGAAGAGCAATCCCATATCATGACTGAACTTTCACGTGCTTAACAGTAGGGGCTATGTATTCTTCCCGGGCACGCTCACCCACCGACATCCTCACGAAAACACTTCGTGAACCGAAAATATCGAATTTAGATTCATCGGTCCACAATACCTTATTTCAGCCTTGTGTATCACGTCCTCACCATATTTGGCCTTGAGGGTTATTAAACAATTAGTATTAGATGAAGGACATGAATTTCCGTAAGCTTCTTTTGTTTTGCTAAATATCTTAGTTGATGATTTCATTACAAGTGTCTCTACTTCAGAGGATGCAATCCAATTAAAATTTCGACTTATTGAATTATTGAAACTAGGTTCTTTTGAATTGAAAAAGTGGGTTAGTAATAGACCAAAACTACTCGAATTAGTACTCAACCAAGATCGTGCATGGGTTATTCACTTAGATGATGATCATCGAATGTTTTAAAAATTTTGGACATACAATGGGACTATACGATCAATTCTTTCTGTTTTCATGTAAATTCAAGGAAAATAATTTATACAAAACGTGGTTTATTATCATTCATTGCTCATTTCTTGGATCCTTTCGGTTGGATATCTCATGTGATATCTTTTACTAAATAGGGAAATCGCGTTCTTTGGTAGGCTAATCTTAATTGGAATTCTAAACTACTTTTCATTTAACTAAAAGATGGAAGGAAATAGTATCTCAATTATCACTTTTGACAGAAATCCGTGTATCTCGATATATCTTATCAAAGGATCAAATTTTTTGCGATATCATTGGATTTTGTGATGCATTTGAAGTTTTTGCAAGTAGTCACTTACTTATGTATACTACTGTATATACGAGGGTAACCTTTTATATTTCGGAAATAGCAAACGACTTCTTTCTTAAATATTTTCTGGACTACTGTCACATTAAATTAAATTTAATCATCCGAAACCAGATTAAGCAAATGCTAACTAAATAAAATGGTACTGAGTGAGTAACATCTAATATTGGTATAGTATCTATTTTCAATGAAATGATGAATATGTCGTTTCGTCCGTCTTCGTCCGTCTTCGTCTCTTCATTTGGCATATTTATTGTCTTTCAATGACATTCTCTAATAATTTTATTATTTTATGTAGTATACTCTGCATAATGTCTTTATAGGCTGAGGTGCAGGATTACATACGAGAATAGTCGTTTATATTTGGGGAATAGCAAACAAAAAAAGAATTTTATTATCGAAAATAGCTTTATTGCTTTTCAGAATATTCTCCTTGAAAATCAATGCAGTTTTGCATTCGTTTAAACCAATACGAAAAGCATTGCTGCCACTGTGAAGGCAGTATTTCCAAAATATGAGTTTTGAATGCCTCAACTGCCTCTTCCACCGTAGAAAACCGTTGATCGCGAAGTTTATTTTTCACGTGTGGGAACAAAAAGAAACCACAGGGAGCTAGATCAATTCAATGTTTTGCCCAGTCAAATATCCAATTGTTTGAACCGACCTGTGTGAGCTCGCATTGTCGTGATGTAGAATAATCTGTCGTTTTAGGTTTGTTTTCCTCATTTCCTCAAAAACTTTTGGCAAACAAATAGTTGTGTACCATTCGGAATTGACCGTTCTGCAACTCTCTAAAGGCACGGTTGCAACGTGACTGGTTTTTCTGAAAAAGCAGGCGACCTTTTGTTCTGATGTGCTTCGAGCGCGAACAACTTGTTTTGGTTTTGGCTCATCTTGGAATACCCACGCAGTCGATTGCTGTTTACTATCGAACTCAGACGTATAGATCCAAGATTCATCACCTGTGATGACTTTATAAGCTTTCTCTGAAGCACCGCCTTTGTATTTTTTGTGCATTTGTTGGCACCAGTGGACGCGAGTCCTTTTTGAGCGGTTGTCAAATTATTTTGTACACAGCGTGAACCTCTTAACGGTTAAATGCTCATGCAGGATCTTATGCACGTTGGTGTTACTAATACCTAGAGATGTCTCGATCTTACAGTATGCCACATGACGGCCTTGCCATTATCATTTCAGACACAGCTTTAATGTTTTCCGACACAACAACATTTGTGGGACGACCTTCACAAGACTCATCGTCCAAAGAACGCCGTCAAAGTTTGAATTCACTGTACCAACGATCTACTGTAGTTTTCGATAGTGCTTCATCACCATATAAAGAATTCATCTCGTCGATGCATTCTTATTAAGATAATCCACGCCGAAAGTTGTGAAAAATAATTGCACGAAAATGTTCGCGAGTTAATTTAAGTTAATCTTTTCTCTGACTTAAAATTTTCAAGTTACTGTCAACAATAGAAATAGCGACTGGATAATAAAACTGTGAAGGTGAATAAATTGTCAAAAATGACAAACTTCACGATGCAATCATCAGATCAGATGCAACACTAACAGTGTTGCTAGTTCGCGAAATACAAACATATACCTTTGTATATCCTACGCTACTGTCGGTTGTCGTGTAGTGACAATCGACCCTATTGAATTGGACATACTTACTTTCAGCTGCTACCGTGCAGACGTCATTATCCAGTTCTAATAATAAGTTAGTGCAAAGTGACGATGAAACTTCTTGAGAGAAATCAGTGTGTAGTTTACATAATATTCGTTTTGTAACGGAACGAATAAAAACGGATTCCTCTAACAAAAATTTCTCCGAGAAATATTGGGAGCTAAAAACTACTAGAGCATAAATTTTCAATGCGTATTCGAAACTCAATTTAACACAACAATTAAATCCGTAATTCACACAGATATAAATAAAAATTCAATTTAAATTTTTACCTGTGCAACAAAAGAACGTTGAAATATTTAAATGTCAACGGTACAACGAATTCATTGTGTCAGTTGTTGTATTTATTTATATTCTAATAAATTAAACGCGATTTTATCATTTAAGGACTTTCATGGGAGGAACTGTATTTTAATAGTAAACTTTTCACCGAATTTTCATATAAATTACCTTGAATTAATGCCACTGAGCATTTTACAGATGATATAATGGAAACTTTATTTTCCCTACTGCGTTAACTGTTCGCTCCATCAACATAAATTAACATAAAATTTCTAGTTATTTTATCATAATTCATTATCTTTATTATTATTTTGTAAACGTTTCATTTACACTTTTGATTTTGTTTAAAAGAATAATTAGGTGGAAGGTTCAACAATTAAAAGATACTGAAGGAAGTAACGGTAGCTTTAATCGTGAATATACACACACATCGAATGCTCAAATAAGAAAACCTTTTCATTTTTTAGAAAAAGTACATAGAACTTGTATAAATTAAAAACTTGTAAAAACTATTTTTGTGAGATTTCCAGAAATTGATTTGAATGATAATTGGCCCTTGCAAGCACCATAGAATTGGAAAAAACATTTTCTGATACAAATAAAGGTGTCTCTAAGAAAAATAATAACTTTTTGAAACTTTTGTCCTTATTCCGAAGAGTATAATAATTTAAAACCAAAATAATTCCATATGAAGAACGTGTGAGTTGGTCTAAATATCATCATTCGTTGTCAAGCCGTTCAGCCCTTGTTGATAATAACGAAAACCAGGGTGTGATAGGTTCCATTTTCAAGTGGAAAAACCACAGTCCTTTTTGTTTTTATTAAGTCTCTTCTGGGTTTTTGCTTGATTTCTTCGCTCAAACGTTGCAACAAGTTCGCATAATACTCGCCGTTGATAGTTTGTCCTTTTTCAAGATAGTCAATGAAAATTATTTCACGCGCATCGCAAAAAACCGATACCATGGCCTTGCCTACAGATCAAACTCTCTTCGCCTTCTTTGTAGCCGATTCTCCCATTTGAATCCACTGTTTTGATTGTTCTTTTGTCTCGGGTGTGAAGTGATGGACCCAAGTTTCATCTATGATTGTGAAACGGCGCAAAAATTCTGCTTTGTTGCTGCGAAACTTCGCTAAACACTCAATTGAAACACCTCAACGACACTGCTTTTGCTCGAGTATGAGCAAACGCGCCACATTTCAGATAATATGCGATGTACCACACTCTTTGAAATGCCTACTATATCTGCTAGGTCGCGCACTTTCAGTCGACGATCATCCTGTACCGCTTTGTGGATTTTCTTGACCATTTCTGGAGTCATCACCTCTGCTCTCCAATATTTAACTGTTGTAAACGAAGAAGCAGACTCGCCCAGAGTAGAATCCAGTTCAGCTTTTATATCGGTTGAGCTGAGGCCTTTCAAATAAAAGTATTGTATCACGTAATGATGACCAATTTGCTCTATTTTTACAAATTCTCTGAAAATATTCACTATTAATAGCTGCCAAACAAATACTAAATAAGGTGGAGTCCTCAAACTTGAAACATATGCTTTATAAATTATGTACTTTCTAATACAGTGATATTGTTCAACCAATTACCGCCATCTCTAGATCAGGCCGGGTACTTATAGGACCACTCTCGTAGTTTTCTGCACTGGGTTTGATACCTTTTATCTAGCCACAGATAAGTCTGTGAAGCGCACCGTATAAATAAAAACAATATTTATTTAATGCAAAAACGTATGAAAATATTATAACCAAAGTCGCTAAACAATTGATCTTATCCGTTTGAGTTGTAAAGAAGAACTCACAGTTTGTTGCTAGCTTCCTAGTAAGTAAACTCAGCCGTTTACGTCCCAATAACTTCCGTTCTCCTATTTAAAAAGCTTTTGCAGTTGACGACATAAGCCAATTCTGCCCCCATCCTTCACTTCCTCATTAGAGGCAAACTGCTTACTCCAAGAATTTTTGAGTGTGCCAAGGATATAATAATTACTCAAGGTCAAATTCAGAGTATATAAAGGGTAAAAAAGCACTTCCCACACCGATTTAACCAAAGTATTGTTCATTAATTCGGCTATATGTGGGCGAGCTTTGTCGTTTAGAACTCCCTTACTTAAAAAACCGCGTCATTTTGTTCGTATGGTCACCTTGACATTTCCGATAATATCAATATAATAAGCTAAGTTAATTGTTTTTCTTTCTTCGAGAAAATCGATGTAAATTAGTTCAATAGGATCCCAGAATACAGTCGCCATCACCAGTCGATGGCTGTGTTTTGAATTTTTTGGCCGGAGATGAGCTTGAGTGACGTTATTCCAGTCTAACAATTTTCTTTCTGAGATATAATGGTGTACCCCGGTCTCCATACTTATTATGTTACTTCATACTCGTAGCAAAGCCGTATTTTTCTGAAAATCTGCAAAATCGTTTCTGCTGTTGTTCCGTGAAAAGTTGTTTTTGAACTCACCTGGCACTAAATTTATCAAATTTAAACCTGTCGTGGAGAGCAGTGTGAACACTACCAACACTAATGTTTACAATCCTAGCAATTTTCTTCACAGCTATTCGATTATTGCTCCTGTGTATCTTGTCAACTTTCTAATGTTTCCAAAATTTTGGACGGGGAACAAGAAGTAACTGCCGACGTGTTTACGACCATCTTGGAAGGATTTATGCCACTCAAAGACTGCCCTGAGTGTTAAACAGTTTTCTGCAAACTGTTAGTGAACTACTAAGGAATAAATAAAACACTTTTTCTAAATTTCACACTACATTGTATGCCTACTCCGACTAGTTCCGTCTGTTAGGACATTATTTAGAAAGTAAATATATAATAGAGTTTGAAATTTGGATAAAGTGTTTTACTTATTCCTTAGTGTAATGGAATTTCACAAAGTGGTGACCTCAACAATCAACTTGTTGTTGAAATGAAATCTTTGATAAATATGAGTCGCTTTTCCATCTTCATTAAAAAGAAATTTACTAATTATACATTGTGCTAAAGAATTTGACACATTGCTACACGATATTGTTAATACAGCTGACAGTATTTGACACAATCAAGTTGTTGTTTATGGTGTTAATGCACATGCCCATGCCCATTTTCTATAATTGAAAACCGCTTTGCTTTATTTCTTCTATCATATTTAAAGAATAAATAAAATTCTAATCAAATTTGAATTGATCTCGTGTACTTCCTTATAGATTCCTCTAAATGGTATTGTATTTATATCGAGTTCTTCTTCATCCAGATATACTAAAATCGGCGCACCCGAATTTTGCTCCTGTAATATACAAACGCACATATTTTCCTAAATTCCATGTGCTTCAAGCACATTGGTATGCACTTCTATGGAATTAGGTAATGTGACGCTCATTTATAAAAACTTGTATTGAGAGAACCCTGCTTAATTCTCCAAGTTACTGACTAGTTCAGCCTTACAAGAATCCAAGGATAGCCTTCAGATATGAATTACGGGCATTGTAAAGGGTTTTCCAATAGAGACTTGACAACTTTTAATTCAGTTTGTGAACGCACCCTTTCACTAATCATCGAACTGTCACTGTCAATTTATTCAGTAAACTTAACACTTTCATAATGTTAAAGTACACGAACGAACAACGTCTGCAAATTATAAAAATTTACTACAGAAATTCGGAGTCGGTGACCGCTACTTTAAGAGCGTTAACTCCGATTTTCGGTCGTAATTCTCGCCCTAGTAGACAGGAAGTAGCAAGTTAAGTGCAAAAAGTTGAGTCTACATATTCGTTGTGTGATGTTGCCGTGCCAGTGAGACAACGGGTTGATCGAAGCGTCGAAAATATCGGTGCCGTTGAAACGTCCGTAGCAAATGATCCAAATCAGTCAATTCCACGGCGTTCTCAAGAGTTGGGCATCGTCCAGACCACTCTATGGCGAATTTTGCGTAAGGCTCTTGGTCTACAGCCATTCAAGATAAAGCTGACTCAAGAATTGAAGCCGATGGACCATTTGAAGCGACGTACGTTCTCAGATTGGGCTCTGGAAAAGATGCGCCAAGATGATCAATTTAATCGCAAAATCATTTTCAGTGACGAAGCTCATTTTTGGCTCAATGGGTTCGCCAATTAGCAAAATATGCGTTATTGGTCAGGTGAAAATCCACATGTGCTTCATGAAACACCACTTCATCCACAAAAAATAACTGTTTGTCGGCGGCGTCATAGGGCCATATTTTTTCGTCGACGATAATGATCGTCACGTTACTGTGAATGGTAATCGTTATCGCGCCATGATTACAGATTATTTTTGGCCCGAATTGGAAGATATGGACTTGAACAACATGTGGTTTCAGTAGGACGGTGCCACAAGCCACACAGCACATGTTACAATCGATTTATTGAAGAGTAAGTTTGATGAGCGTGTTATCTCAAGAAATGGACCAGTCGATTGGCCGCCTCGTTCGTGCGATTTAACGCCTCTAGACTTTTTTCTTTGGGGCTACGTCAAGTCGTTGGTCTATGCCAACAAGACGATATAGTTGGAAGAGCTCAGAGCCAACATCGAACGCGAAATAGCAGCCGTTTCGGCCGAATTGTGTGGCCGAGTCATCGAGAATTGGGTCCAACGAATCGACCGCTGCAAACGTGCCCGCGGTGGCCATATGAACGAAGTCGAGTTCCATTCATAAATGTTTTGATTGTACTTCAACCGGATAATAATAATAAAGTTTTTGAAATATCTCAAATGGTCTGCATTTTATTTTGAAAAAAAGTTGTCAAGTCCTTATTGGAAAACCCTTTAGTATTTATCTACATTGGTATGTAGAGGAGCGAAACAAACTGCTTGAAAGTGGTCGTCTACCTGATATTAAAATCATGTTAAAATCAAGGCAAATCGAATTTAAACACTGTCGAACTTTAAATAATAATTTTAAAATAAAAATCGCATGTTTCCTTTTGTTAGTATAGTTTGATTGGTAATAATGTTCTCTTGTCAGTAAAATTAGCGAGCGACAACAGTCAGAAATGTTGGATACCGTGTTTCGACATAAAGAATGTGACGAATGGTATATATACAATTGCCTATATTATTTTTACAATCTTATAAGCCGATGTTGACATTTTTAAGGTTCTCTAATTAGGAGCGGACTTCAAAGTGTTGCGAATTCGTGGAATGACTCGTTCGAAGAAGCGGCCCCCTTCGGCGAAAGATTAAAAACAAACAGGGGAAGAATATTCACGTGCTATAAAGTCCTTCATCGAAAACGGTGCCATCATAGGGAATCTTTATTTTCATTTATACGTGCCTCATATTTCCACTTCGACGGAGTTTACTGTAAAATCAAAAAGAATCCCCAGAACAAGTTACGTCATAAAAAACGCTATAAATAATGAAAACTGTTTTCATTTTGGCCATCCGAAATATTCAGAGCGACGTTCGCCCAATAAACTCCATTTTGCTATCAATTGTTATGACGTTGCTTGTTTTTTTTCCGGGAATATTTCCAACAGTTTCCCTATAATTTTTCACATTATGCAAAATCTTTTTATGTGCCCTTTTGATTGCGTCAGATAGTAAGAAGAGGCATCAGGAGCTCCAGGACTACTTTCTTTCCATTCTTTTACTTTTTTTTTGTTCTTTTCTTTCAGTAAGTTGCCTGCCAGACGTCTGTTGTGCTTTTAAGTAATTTATTGGTTCCCATCTTCATTAGCTATATTGAATACAGCCATAAATTTCGTAAAAACCGTTCGCTAAGGGTATACGTGTACGTATATATACAACACATGCTCAGTGTTGGTAAGGGAACAGGCCTCACAAAAGATATCCTGCCGGTTATATGGTCAATGAGGTTAAATAATGTGCATTAAGGGTTGGTGGAAATGGAAAAGTTTAATTCTTTCAATTTGTCTTTCGTCGACGTATGGCGGTTAAGACACTTCGAACGCTTGAGGATTAATTACACTCTTTAAATGCTCGGAAGAGTTCTGGTCGCCGTTTGTCGTTCTTTGTTTTTCGCCCTTGTTGTTAAACGTACCGCGCATAAGTAAAGAATAATTGCACAATTCACTTTTGTTGTCGATCGGAAAGAACTGCATTCAGTGTTCTGTAATAGCAATAAGGCGGGAAGAAAATTCGCGGTGAGTTTTGAGAGAATTTCCCAAGGTTAAACCTAGTACATATTAATTCTTTTATACAACACTATACTTAAAGAGTTCGTTAAGGTTTTGCTGTTGAATTATTATACATAAAATTAATAAGCAGGTTTCATTTACCTGTTTAAGTAACATTTATTTGTTCCCCATGGCCGAAGACGTATTTTTGTATTTGATTGAGCAAAAAGGTATTCAAGACTAAGCCTACAGAAATCTGTGCGCACTCATTAGCGTCGATGATATATTCGAAAGCCGTCGGATATACCCGAAGTCAAGATTCATATGCATATGGTATGTGTGTAAATGCCGGATTAGATTGATGATGGCGAGTCGACGGCGTTCTTTATTATGTTCAACGAGTGTTAATATAGATTTCTTAACCGATTTTCGACATTAGAATACATTGACATTATTACTAAATGTATTCTTTGCAACATCAACATTTTACCGTACAGTATTTTTGTGCGTGAAAGACATGTTAATAGCAAACAAAACCTGTTAAATGTGCAACGTAATGTACCATATTATAAATTTCTATATGAGTTTATTTTTATGTTAAGTGTGCGCAACATTCCACAAAATATTGCCAATAAGAGATCAATTACCGTATAGTTTTCCACGGGTGTAGAATGTAAATACGGATCAAACAAAAGCAGAGTAAAAAGATCAAAAGATATATCTGACGGTAGGTGAAACAACAGATGCAGCAAGAAGGAATAGTATTTTAAATGTGTTAGGTGCGCACTTTAAAAAGCAGTGAGATTTCCTTGGCTTTTCTTTTACGTTGTAGAATATTACGGAAGACAAACGCAGAAAGGGTAGTAGAAACTGTAGAACATATCTTTGAGAAGTTCAATATATCGGCAATCTAACTTGTAATGTTAGTTACATATGGAGGTTCGAATATGGTTAAAGCTGTAATATTACTAGAACAATCTTAACACCAAGTGCTTCATGTAATCTGTTGCTCCATGCATGTCATATTGTGGCTAAATTTATTAGAAACACTTATTCAAAAGTAGACCAGTTTATAGTTTCTACCAAAAAGGTCTCTATTAAATCTCCAACGAGAAATTGTTAACTGATGTGGTGCTTCATTGCCGAAAACAGAAACCAATTCGGCGAGGCATTCTTCTTGATATAATTGTCTTCGAAAATCATAAAAAATTATACCGCGAAAATGTTTTGGGTTTAATTCCATTTTTCAACTAACTTGTCGACTTAGACAGTTCGTTGTAGATACAACACTTCACATATCGTACTGAAACTTTGGATTTAGGTTCACTAAAGATAGAGGCTAATTCTTGGTACTGACATTTGATTAGTAGCGCCCTCTATGTCACACTAAACTAAACTTAAAAGACATCCCACGTAAGATCATATTAATTAAATATTCTTTTCAAATTCTCTTGACAATATACAAAATAGGAAAATATATAAGATAAAGACCATAAATATATTAATAAAATATTTCCAGGATTGCTTTCGGAAAAAATACACATATATATACTTAATATCTAATAGGTACAATAAATGTATCTAAAGGGGATGTGAGCTGCATTTTAAAGATTGACAATTATTGCTTTCACTTACAATTAAGCCTGGAACACAAATATAAATACTTTTCAACAATGAATTTATATAATGTGTATAATTAGATACTTTCTGAGAACTACGTTAATAGAAAATTAAGGAAAAGTGTACATAAATGTACTTAAACTAAATTAATACAAAGTCTTTAAAGTAATAAGAGCGCCCTTCTGAGAATTTTCATAGTACATTTTCATTTGGAAATACCAATTAAGTAGCATTTTTATTAAAATGAAATTAGAAATAAAAATATTTTATCCAAAATTGCGCGTACCGTTACAGCGGATAGAGATATATATATAGATATTGTACCAAATTTTCATCATAAGATTAAATAAACTTCAAATATATGACTTTTCATTTAGATGTACATAATCTATTAGTCCCTTGTACCACTAGTGGTGTCGGGTATATTTCTTGTGAATGTTCTCCATTCGTTTCTATCCTTTGCCATTTCCCTAGCTTCCGTTCTCGTCCTCCCCTTTTTTTCTATAATCTTGGTTATGGATTCGTTCCCCCTCTGTTTCGGTCTTTCTCTCTTCCTAACTTTTTAAATGTGGGCTCTCCATATTTCTTTTACTGGTCTTGTATCGTTCACTTGGTGTAGGTGGCCCCACCGTCTCAACTGTGGCTGCTCTATAAATTCCTCTATGGGCCGTGTTCCTAGGTCCTTTCTAATTACATCACTCCTCATTCGATCCATTCTTGACATTCCTCGTACTCTTCTTAACTATTTCATTTTCATAGCCTGGATTTTGCTTTTTTGTCGCTGGTTCAGCATCCAAAATTCGCAGCCAAACGTTAGTATTGGCCTATATCTCTTTGTTGCTTATGAAGGTGAAGGTGTTATTCATTGGATTGCATAAATTTAGGGTCATTTCAATTTTCTTGTTGATATCTGCCTCTGGTCTTCCCGTTTCATCAATTATTGTTCCTAAATATGGATATATACCTACTTATTCAATCTTTATCCCATCGAAATTAATATTTATATTTTTATGTTCATCTCATATTTTCATTATTTTGGTTTTATTTTTGTTCATGTTCATTCCATTTTCCTCTATTACTGTGTTCAATATGTATATTCAAATTAGTTTGTAAATCTGATTCTTTTTTCGTTATTAATACAACGTCGTCTACAAATGTGTCTTCTGCGATTTCAATTCTTTTTAAATTTAAATGTCCTACGGTGAATTTCTTACTTTTCTTCTAGCACTTTTTGATTATTTCATCCATGAGTATTATGAATAATATCGGGCTCAGGCTTACTCATTGCCGAATTCCTGCTTATGTTCTGAAAGGTTTCGATGTCATGTTATTAGTAATAACTGCGTTGGTGTTATTCTTATATATATTTCTAATTATTTTTCCTACAGGTGTTTCAAATTGCGCGATTTCATTAAGAATAAATAAAATATAGATGGCGCACTGAATTTGTCGGGGTATGTGGGCATTTAAAAAGTGTGATGTATGACATTTATAAAAATGGTTACGTACACGGTACAACAACTCTTTCAAATTGCTGAATTATTTTATGAAAATCAGCGTTCTGTGGAAAGAGTTTTTAGAAAATTACGTGAATTTTATGGTTTACATAATCGTTCATCTGAAAGCACTATTGGTTGAATTATTAAAAAATTTCAAGAGACGGGTTCTGTGGAAGATCGAAAAGTGAAAAATACAGTAGTAGTGGTCGTTCACAAAAAAATATTGGTTTCCTTCGTGAAAGTGTTGCTGAAAATCCTGAAATGTCCATTAGACGACGTTCACAACAACTTGGACTTGGCGGATCAACAACAGGGCGTATTTTACACAAGAATTTAGTCCTGAAGGTATATAAGGTTCAAATAACACAGGAACTGAAGCCATTAAATCATTTAAAACGTAGTTCATTTGTCAATTTCATCAATGAACAACCAGCTGATTTTTCTCAAAAAATAATGTTTTCCGATGAGGCACATTTTGAACTTGGTGGCTATGTTAATAAACAAAATTGCCATATCTGGGGTAAGGAAAATCCACTAATTATTCATGAGAAACCTATGCATTCTAAACGAGTTACTGTTTGGTGTGCATTATGGTCAGTTTGTGTATTTGGTAGATATTAGTTTTCGCATACAAATGTCATAACTAGAGCTGCGACGAAAGTGGCAATACCATAGGCGGTACGGTAGAACGGGCAATTGGTGCGCAGTGAATGAGATCATTCACATCAAATACAATACGGTTCACGGTTAGTGTTTATAATAACTTCACACAAACATGTCGCGAAAGTCTGTGCCGTTTGCTACGTCGGTTAGAAAATACATAGCAGGATTTCCCGATTTAAAGTATGATGGATGTGCAGTATTGTGTTTGGTTTGTAATAAGCGACTTATAATACGGAAGAAAGACAATTGTAAAAAACATGTGAACAGTGCAATACATAAACTGAACAAAAGAAATGAAATACCTTATGCAACAATCCTTTATGATTTTTTATTTATTTTGACTGCATGTAATTTGCCGCTTCGCTTAATCAGCAAACGCCCTTTTCAAGTGTTTTGGAATAAATATCTGCCAAATTATAAATTACCTGCAAGAAGAACTTTACAGAAACATTTGCCGCGTTTAAGAGAGAGGCTTGAAAATATAGCAAGAAGAGAATTGCATAATAAAAATGTGTGGATTACTGTGGATGAGACTACTGATTTAAAAAAAAATAGTATAATAAACGTAATCGTACGTATTTTATCAGCCAACACATTTTCACAGCCCTATTTGTTAGCCTGTAAACGTATACAAGCATGTACTGCGGCAAATATTCGGCAAATAATAATGAACACCTTAAAGAAATTTCACATTCATAGTACTCAAGTCTGCATGCTTGTAACAGATGGTGCTGCTACTATGTTACTACTCGGACGTTTACTAAAAGTAACTTTTCCTAAATTAATACACATAACTTGTGTACTCCATGCTCTTCATTTAGTTGCTGAAAATGTTAGAAGTAGTTATAAAGACGTTGATCATTTGATTGGATCCACCAAACAAGTGTTTCTTAAATCCCCTAAACGACTTAAAGAATTTCATAAAACTTGTCCAGATATTTCGGAACCACCGGAACCCATTCTTACACGATGGGGCACGTGGCTAAATGCAGCTTTTTATTACCATAAGAATTTCACAATGTTAAATCCGTTATATCAAAATTTAGGCCAACCGAATCCCAAGCAATCAGAGACAGTCAACATCAATTTGAAAATCCCCAAATTCTGGAAGATCTGCATACAATATATAACAATTACCATCCATTAGTAGAAGCAATTACAAAACTTCAAAATGAAAACGATTCGCTGCCCTTAGACGCATCACTATGTATAGTGCAAAATGTGACCGCTCATTTGCATAGTTTAACTGACGCTGCTGGTGTACGAGCTCATCAAAAATTATTAAGTGTTTTAAAAAAAATCCGGACTTGCATGTTTTACGAACTATTTATGACAAATGTGCAAATAGTGAGCCCTGGAATGATTTTGAACAACAGCTTCTTTCTGCCAAAATTACATCAATAGACGCCGAACGATCTTTTTCTCTATATAAAAACATTTTCTCGTCGCCAAGGACGTCATTTACAGAAGCAACAGTAGGACGTATGCAATGATGCAGATGTACAGTTACTTTCACAACACATTACCAGGGTTATGAAATTACATATTACTAGGTAAGCACTAATTGTGTAAGAATAAGTCTAGACACGGCACTGCTACGGACACATTCGCCGCAGTTTATAATTTACACTTAAACACCAACCGTGAACCGTATTGTATTTGATGTGAATGATCTCATTCACTGCGCACCAATTGCCCGTTCTACCGTACCGCCTATGGTATTGCCACTTTCGTCGCCGCTCTAGTCATAACTGATACTTCAATTTCCAGTAAAAGCTTTTTGAAAGTGAATGCAAATTATGTGTTTTATTTATTCTTTACGAAAACCGCGATATTTGAAACACTCTTCATTTCGTTGCTACATCCTCTTCTTAAAATATTTAGAGGTATCAGTTCTAATTAGGAAAATGTCTTAAAATAAATTTCCCGCAAAGAAGGAAAGCTCCCTTCTTTAAAACTTAGCGAATACCCGGCCAGAAATAACGTCGTCGCCATACTGTAATCTTACGTTTTCACATGTAATATTCTTAGTGAACTATCCGATGAAAACACATCGTCTACATAGGAGCATCCGAAGAATATCGATAAATATTTTCGAAATTTACATAATAATAGAATCTTTTATTATGTAGTTTTGAGAGAGCAAACTTTACATTTTAAGAATTTAGGTTGGATATATATCATGAGATAATAATCTTCGGGATAATATTACCACCTGTGGGTTCAGATAGTCTGAACCCTCACAATGAATAACCATAAAAATTGGATGTAATAAAATTAATTAAGATACGTTTTTGTATACTATAAAAGTACTTATTAAATATATTACAAATTACAAGCTAAAAAACAGGAGATATTAAATATTATGATACATCTAAATAATAGTTTAATTGCTTCGTTCTATTAGTGTTCATTTAGAACTATTTATGATCAAGTCTGTTTCATTCTACACATGTTTGAACTAATGATGTTCTGTTGTTTTGAATCCTATTTGTGTTATGCGCCTTTCTCAGAACTAATTTGTGTAATACAATAAAATTTATACAGGCCGTCATAAAAAGAGATATTAATGATTGTTCTTTTGTATTCTATATTTGGTAACAATTATAAACGTTGTGATTCCGATTGGGTGTTCCTTAATTAATCCGAATAAATTAGTCGTATTAAGATGTTGGGACAGATTGTCGTAATTCTAAAAGTTTCGGTGTAAATTTCACAAATTTCTGACGTAAAGAGCAAAGTGTCTGAATAAAGCATTTACGCTGTGTTTCTGAGGGAATATAAAAATGTTACCGCCCTGAGCCAAATAAAAGTAGCAACTTGTTTCTAACTACAGGGTGCGGCTAAAGTAACTACATGATTTGTTTTTTAAATAAATATTGGATGAAATGAAGGAAACAAAAAATTGAATGATAAAAATTAAGTTGATTTTATGTTATTTTTTTTACATTAATTATGAAAAATATCAGTTAAATGAGAACCGTTTTCTCTAACGCCAAAATGTGCTCTTTTTATAGCATTTTCCATAACTTTGTTGAGTGTTTCTTGTGGTATACGATCAATTTCTTCTTGAATGTTGTCGTTTAGTTGCTGCAAGGTTTGGGAGACATTCATATAAACTTGGTCTTTGAGATAGCCCCACAAGAAAAAATCGGGTGTGTCAAATCAGATGATCGTGGTGGCCATCTCAAATCGCCGTTTTTAGAAATTATCCGATTTGGAAATTTTTGTACCAATAACTCCATCGTTGCTCGGGCTGTATGGGGTGTTGCACCATCTTGTTGAAACCATACGTTTGCGTTTGGTGGCAATTGTGGAAATAAAAAATTTTGAAGCATTACTCTGTAACGTTCTCCATTTATTGTTTGACTTACACCTTGATCGTTTTAAAAACACAATGGACCGTAAATTTTTCCGGCGGTAATGCCACACCAAAAATTAACAAGAATTGTGTGTAAAGATTCTTGATGAAGATTTTTGGGATTTTGTGATCCCCGAAATCTACTGTTTTGTTTATTTACGAAACCGTTCAAGTGAAAATGCGCTTCGTCGGTCATCATTGAATTTGACAAAAAGTTTTCATTTTGATGAACGAGATTTAAAACTGCTCTAGCAGTTCGCAAGTCTTAAGGATTTAGTTTTTGGACTAGTTTTTGTAAGGGAAGAGGTGCAAATCGTGTTTCAAAATTCGCGGAAGATTGCGATCAGAAAGCTGCAACTGGGCAGACCGTCTTCTCGTTGATGTCTCCGGATATTCTGCGACGCTCTGTCTCACAGCATCAATACTTTCGGCCGATCTGCCAGTTCGAGGTCTGCCCGTATGTCTTGAATCTCTGACAGTCCCAAATTCAGCAGAATTATACACCAACGAAGTAATGGTTGGAGCAATTCTTACACCATTAAATCTTCTGTATGTACGTTGGGTATTAATTATCGAACAATTAGTTTTAAGGAATAGAAAAACAATCTTAGTCCTTTGCGCAATTGTACAGCGTTCCATTTTTATATATTCTCCCAAGTATAATTCCTGAAATAGAAAAAAAATACGAAATATTCACACGCAAAGAAGTTACATATTCTTTACATCATATAGTTACTTTAGCCGCACCCTGTATTACACTTCGTGCTTCAGAAGCAACTACATTTAAATTTAATAGAGCATTTATCATTATTTACGCAAATGAATAAATAATAATATAAAGAAAATTTAAAATGTGTTCTAAATTATGCTCATAATTTCTTATTAGCACACAGAAAAATTTTATTCATGGAAAAAATACTGATAATAATAATAAAAAACGTAAACCAGAATGAGAATATAAATTGGATAAGTAAAAAGAAATAGCTGACAAATATAATTCGGTGAACCAGGTAATTTTAACAATAGTAACAATAACTACAAGACAAACAGCAAGAAGTCGACCCAAGAAAACAATTTACATAATTTCAGGTATAAAGAACTGACAATCCACGACCAAAGGACATAGTACAACCTTTCTTCATTCAAGGCTTGACCAATTTAAAACCAAACACATATAAACCCAACATCCTACAAATTGTTGTTTTATATCACTTAATGGATAATGAAATATTATATGAAGAACAAAAACGTAAAAAAATTCTAAAAGATTTAAAACAGCAAATAATCATCTCTTACGTTATCATTAAATATGCGGGACTTAAAAATATCAGAAAGCATGAGACACTACCATGTAGGCTCTTAGATGTTCTTGTTGTTTTTGTTCGTCTTATAACTAAACGAAGAAAATTAAGCTGCTCTCCATAGGCTTGCACTATAAACTATTCGCAACAGCTAATTCAGACTAGTGGAGAGAGTAGAAAAATTGGAAAATTCTTCGTTGTTTTTAGTGAAAAGAATGCAGGAGTGGATGCTGTTTGCGCACAGCTATGCGCTTTAGAACATGCAAAAAAATTAGATTTTACCATATTAGCATAAATTTATAAAGGTGTCTTTACAGATTCCTGAACTAGTTTCAAATATTGTTTCAGTTATGTAATTATTAAATCACTAGATGTAGAAAGGCTGTTTTCTACATATAAGAGCATCTTTCCCCACGGTGCACTCAGTTTGCTGAAACAACTGTGGAAATATATATTATGCTTCAAATATTTAACAGATGCTATCCAATTTGTGACTTCAAAGAAGGTGCTGTAAGTGGATAATATTCACTGCGCTTCATAAATTACTCATATTATTTATGCTATGTACAGCTAACAATATCAAGATCATCACGAACAGCTTCTGCGGCATCCAAAACTCTAGCAATACATTCTTCTCTGTCTTCAAGTTGTTGAGCAAAATCCAAATTTTCAGCACTCCTCATCAACAATAATCTAGGGAATCTAAGCCTGGTGATCTCTTCCAATCCGCCGGTGCGTATAAATTGGGAGCCTGAGCGGATAAGAAACTGCTGAACTTCTTCCATCTCGCTGAATCCATATTCGTCGTTTTACATTACGAGGCACGTTATCTAATGTTGTAAGGTCATTTTATAGGAAATAAAAATAATGAAAGCAGTGAGACATTCGTCGATTATAGAGGGACTACTGAAACGGTCGTCAATAATACAACATCAAACGTTTAATGTAAAACAATCTTGAAAATGGAATTTTCTAGTTTGTGGTGGATTTTGAAATGCCCAATAATATAAATTTCTGGTGTTTTTGATGTTGTTCCTGGTGAAGGAGCTTAATCACGAAACAATATTTTCTGAGGAGGCTCTCGATTTCTCACTAATCGGCGACTAAATTCAAGTCTTGATTCATAGTCACCGAGTTTTAATGTTTGTACACGTAAGATATGGTACGGGTTCAAACAGAAATTATATCCATACCCTCATGTGGCCTATGTGAAGTCTGTAAAAGATTGATCGTCAACCATATCAATTGCTTCTTCTTGAGCAAGCTTTTGTTGCACGAAACTTTCGGAAGTAGTTGCAGGAAACTTGCTTGTTTCTCTTAAACATCAATGGATATTACTAACAGTTCTGCAGGGTACTTTATGAATGGAAAATTGCGGACGATATTCCTCAACTGCCACTCGTTCATTTCCACTACGCAATCCTTATCAAAGTGAATATTGGCGTATTCTTCATATGAAAAAATTAACATACTTTTAAGCTTATTTTAATGAAAACTAAACCCTCCAAGTTATAATTGACGATGACTCTTGCAGTGAATAATAACTGTATCAGTCACCCTGACTTTTTAACAACAATGAAACCATCAACGAAACCATCAACGGTACGTATTTCCTGCAATAGTAGGGTTATGTATACTTCAAATGCATGTAACTCAGTTTTGTGTTCATTAGCAATTTTTAGCTCGAAATTGTTTCAGTAACACATCTCTAAGCTATGGAAACCATATCATGGTTCATCCCGTATGTAAATACTTCAAAAGCAAATGAAGCGTTAGCAATAAATAGTCGCGGAATAAAAAATATTTAAGCTTAAACAACAATTTATTCTTAAAACCCATTTTTACTAAAGATACGCAAACTTTGCGGTGGCTTAAACAAATATTTTATATCCGTTTTCAGGGCGTTTTGCATTTTTTACCTGTAATTATTGCCGGACTTTTCATTATTAGTACACTAATAAATTGAATGGTCCAGGGACCCCTATATTTTTCATTGTCTACTAAATCAATATAATATTTCAAAATGTATCCTTCGAAATAAAATAAAATCTGATTGCAATTAATTGAGCCATAAAGCCGTGTCATAAAATAAAGCCGACGTTTATCACACTCAACATTCACATCGAGCTATCTCGCTTCCGCGTGCACGATGCTGATGGCGATTCGGAACTTCTAGAAATTTACATATAAATGAACCAACGAGTAACCAATATGATTCTCAATTTAGGAAAAACTGGTTTTTACCTCGTTTGTGGCTACTATCTTACTATTTATGTTTATCTTTAATGTAACATTTTAATAACGGTTGTATTTTTTTTAAAACAGAGCGAAAGAAAGATGTTTGGTAACAGAAAAATAATTTGGCTTTTCATTTGTCTCAACGCGGCAGCCAAAATATAAAAGACAGGTTGTTTCAATTAATTAAAAAGTAATTTAGTAATATTTAGAAAACGTTCAGAAGAAAATAAGTAGTTGTATGTTAAAATATACAGAAATGCAGTAGTCCTTACTATAGGAAAAGTATTAATGGCTTCATCGTTTTGTAAACAGACAAAATAAGATTTAAGTACATTTAGTACTTACTTTTGTACGAGGGATGTTTCCAAAGTTCTGGGAATTATATAATATATAAGTTTTATAATTTTTCAACATAATCTACATTTAACTGAATACATTTATCACAACCATAAACTATTATAATTTTTTAAACCGCCCTCAAAGAAGTTTTTCGGTGTCTTGTCGATCCACCTATTTATGGCACGTTTTACGTCAGATAAACTTCCAAATCGAAAACCCCGTAAGGGTTTTTTTCAAATCTGGGAACAGATGGTAATCACTGGGTGCAAAATCCGGGGAATAAGGTGGGTGCGGCAGCAATTCCCATCGTAAATCGTTGAAAACGTCCTTGGTTTTTCTTGCGGTGTGTGGTCTAGCATTATTCTGTTGCAATAACGGACGCTTATGCAACTTTCCAGGCCGTTTTTTGACTAGTGCCTGTCGCAATGGTCCGGATAATAAATTTGAATAATATTCTGCATTAATTGTAGTACCTCTTGGCAGATAACCCATGAAAATAATCCCTTCGCAATCCCAGAATACAGCAAGCATTACCTTTCCAATAGACGGAACTGCACACGCCTTAAGTGGAGGTCCTTCTTCAGGTTTGCACCATTGTTTGAATTGACTTTTCGTCTCAGCATTGAAATAAGGAATCCACGTTTCGTCAGTTGTTATTATTCGTTGCCAAAATTTATCACTGTAATGGGCTAACAGCTCTTGAAGTTCACAAGCTTCGGACCTATTGAGTTTCTGTTCTGGTCCCAACAGCCTTGGCACCCAGCGCGCCGAAACCATGCTAACGCCCAAACAATCATGTAAGATGTCATAAACTTGTCGTGTACCTATCCCTAGGTGTGCACTAATTGGACGAATAGTCATTCGCCTGGCGTCTTTCAGTAGGTTTTCGACGGCAGTAATGTTTCTTTCATTTATCGATGTGCTTGGCCGCCCACTGCGTGGATCGTCTTCTAGTGATGTTCTACCGGCTTTAAAGCGATCGATCCACCGATGAACAGTACTTTTGCATTCTGCAGATTCACCAAATACTCCTTGCAGACGACTAATAATTTCTGACGTTTTCACATATACTTTCCACAAAAAGAAAATTATCGCTTTTTGAAATTTTGTCGCGGGTTCCATGGTTACAAAAACAGTGCTACTAAAATGCGTCTACATCATTCGAATACCTGAATCAGACTGAACAATGTTGCACTAGATAGTTGCGTAAACATGTCAACACTTCTCTGGCATCAATAACATTGCGTATAAGTTCTGCGGTATTTAATTATAGCACCAATTCCCAGAATATTGGAAACACCCCTCGTAATAATCAAGTAAAGCATTGGCGTATGCTAACGAAGAATATTATCCTTGGAAGTATCATTAATATAGTGTACAAATAAGAGTGGACTTAGGTTAGAACCCTATGAAACTAGATTCAATGCATTACTAAAATGAAAAGAGTTTGTCAATATCTAGCAAAGGCTCAGCTGATGACATCTAGCTGTTCATGTCAACATAAGTCTTCTATTTCGTAATTCACAGAAGACAAACTGGTAATTAGTTATCGCTTAAGTGTAAATCGATGTTGTGTTTTGTTTTTAGTGCTTATATTATTTCAATATGTAACATTAATTCCGTATACTCCTCCTATTGATTTTAAAATCACTTAGAATTTTAAATAAATAAGTTGCCATATATACAATATTTTATTAAGACGTAATTTTATGTTTACTTTTAAGATATTATTGACTTTCTTATTTGGAAGGAATTCCTACTTGCATCAGTCTACCAACTGTGAATTATATAGTAGTACCTCGAGATACGAGTGTCTTAACATATAAGTTATTTGAGATACGAGCTGTCGAGCAAGCGAAGTTTTGTTTTCAAATACGAACGATATTAGAGATACGAGGAACGGCCCACGTATTCCCCCAGTGTGCTTGTTTACCTCGCTGTCGAAAAAGTTGCAACTGGTCGTGCATCGGAGCTATTTAATGACACTTGCCTAACTCATTTACGCAGCATTTTGAAAGGGTAGAAGAAACAAACGTCCTTGGCGTTCCGGCGAAAAAGGCAAAGACCAATAAAGAGAAAAGCAGTGACTAAAATTAAGTATACAGTAGCATTTAAGTTGTGTGTAAGTTACATTTAAGTGACCAAAATACAAATATGTATGTACACTTTATAAAACCAGTTTTGTTTGCTTTACATTCTCTTTTATTATGTTTTTATACAATATTTGTCATTTATAAATACATTTTTCTTATTCAAAAACACGTAACAAAAACAATTAGGGGTAGCATTTTTGGGGCCGGAACGGATTAATGGCATTTCAATTAACTTCAATGTGGAAAATTGCTTTGAGATACGAGTAAATTGACATACGAACAAGGTTACGGAACGAATTAAACTCGTATCTCGAGGTACCACTGTATTTCTGTTTAAGAACCAAGTATGGCATCAGCGTATGCCAGTTAAGAACAATATTTTTGGAAATGAGTAATAATGTACAAATAAGATTCGGCCTAGCTTAGAAACTTGTAGAACGCTGGGTTCAATGCATTACCAAAATTAAAAGAGAATTTATAGAGAATCCTGCTAATATTTCTGCTATCATAAGCTCGGCTGATATCATCTTGCTGTTCATGCGAATATATGTATGTCTTCCGTTTCGTAAGTCGTAGAATACAGACTGGTAATAATCGATCCGTTAAGCATATATCGATGTTTTGCTTCGTTTATATTGCTAATGTGATATCAGTACGTAATATTAATTGCGTATTCTCTTTCCGTTGACTTTGAAATCAGAGAATTTTAAATATATAAATTGCAGTATATATTTTATTAATACATAATTTTATGTTTACTTTTGCAGATATTATTTAATTTTTATTTAAAAGGAATTACTATTTTGATCAGTATACCAAATGTAGTTCATTTTCCTTTGTAAAAACCAAGTAAGGCACCAACGTATTTCAGTAACGAACAGTATCTTTGGAATATCATTAATATTATACGCAAATAAGAGTGGACCTAGGTTAGAAACTTGCGCATTCCCATCAATAACACCTTATCTACTGCATATGTTTCACGGATTCACCGATCGTCAGGCAGATTTGTGTTATTAATGAACGACTTGTTCATAGCGTTTATCATACCATTTCCATACAGAAAAACAGTGAACAGTATCATTGCCTCCCTCTTTCGTCCAATACGCGTTCTCGCTTTGTCGGTCAATACATTTTTGTATTGGACGAAAGAGGGAGGCAATGCTATTATTTATCCCTTATTTGCCTTAATGATATTGGATAAATATACTATTACAATGACGTAGATTCTCGCACTTCCTCATACTACGCCGAGGAACTTTTCAGTCAATCCAAATATTTATAGATTTGAGATCGGACTGTGTGCGGCTGATATTTTACGGTTTCATTATCATCCGTAGCAAAATTGAACTTACCACAAGCCTTATGATGCTTTGTGTGTCTATTTAAATGTGGTTATTTTAGTTGCTATTGTATTAATCGAATGATGGCTATTCGTCAAGTTATGGGATCTTCTATTGTTGAGAAATTTTCTGACTATTGCTGAGGATTTTATGACTGCTTTTCGTAGGTTGGTGTGGATTATTATTACTAAAATTTACGTATGATGGAGAAATTGTTGTATAATAATACCTGTTAGTGACCTCATAATAGGTACTAGTATTACAGTTGAATTTGATGGAGCCTGTGGTTGATTAACTTAATCACCAAGGTTGGTATATAACCTCTTTCCGCATTAACTTTTGTAATTCTGTATACGCATTTCGACAACTAAGTTGTTATCATCAGCAGATAATTGCAAAGTGTCGCACCTGGTAAACCACGGCGAAAAATACCTGTACGAAAACAAACTACGTACGCGACTCGCACCGTTGAGAACCAAAATGTACACCTGTGTGTACATTTTGGTACTCAACGGTGTTTATTCGGAGTGGTTTATCAGGTGCGACACTTTGCAATTATCTGCTGATGATGACAACTTAGTTGTCGAAATGCGTATACAGAATTACAAAAGTTAATGTGGAAAGGGGTTATATATCAACCTTAGTGATTAACTAGTATTACAGCTTCTTCATTCCAAAGACCCTTTTCTTTCGAATGCAAATGGTGTATATTTTACTAATTTTTCCTGTTCTTTTTGTGTAATGTGTATGCTATTTAACATCACGGTGTCTATTATGAGAGTTTTCTTTTGTTTTATACCAACGAATGTAAAAGTTCGCCACCTAGTAATTTGTCTATGTATTTTCCTATAGCAGTATCGATTATAATCATTACGTCCGAAGATACTTTCTAGTGTGTATTTGTAATCTATTTATGACTATTATTATCAGGAAGTATATATATTAGCCTCACTCACCGCTTAATTTTTTATAAAAGTAGAGCTGAATTTAAACCGAAGAAGTATAAGAGAGAGAGCTAGTTTTCATTTTGAATTAGAAAATATGTAAAACACTTCAATTCACCTGCATAAATAATTTATTTGAGCTAAATAATTCACTTTTCAGGTACAAATGCTGCAAATATCTCTGGACTAATCTTATTTAATACCCGGCGAATTTACAAATATATCATCTCCTCGGTTTTTGTTCGGAATTTAAAATTTCGCTCCGCAGTGGAGCTCTTGTGGGTTGACGAATTCCCTTTTAAGGCGTCAAGCTGTCGCTTTTATTCGCCAATTGCATATTGAAATGAGCCTTATTTTTGCAAGTGAAATAAAGAGTGGGATGGCCTTTCACTGTTATCGACGGCGAACACATTTCTGCCACTTATGTATTTATTTGCATCTGATGTATAAAATAAGATGATTTCGAATGGATAAATCGATATTTTTAAAGAGGAAAAATGAACCTGTTATTTCTTTTTAACTTTAGAATATGGTGGTATATAAAAAGTGTAATAATGATATCCACAAAGATGACAGTATCTGTTTGAAGATGTTTACTGTTTGAAGAACAGTGTATATACATATATACGAGGGTAGTTTGACAAGTAGTAAGAATGGAAAAGAAAAACGAATTTTTTAAATACAAAATAATTTTTATTTTTCAATATATTCTCCTAAAAGAGCAATACATTTATTCTAACGGTGCTCCAATGCCCTTGTGCCATCTCTAAAATACGATTACGGAAGGCTTGCAAAATACTCATTTACGAAGATAATAGGCTCGTCGTTAAAGGAAAATTTCTTTCCACCTAGTGCCGTTTTCAATTTTGGAAAAAGGTGGAAGTCGGAAGGGACTAGATCCGGCGAATAAGGCGCACGCGGTACTAATTGGAAATGCAACTCGTGAATTTTGGACATCGCAACTGTGTTGGTATGCGAGGGATCGTTGTCTTGGTGAAACAAAATCTTTCTCTTTGCCATTCCTGGCCGTTTAGCACCAATCTTAACATATAATTTTTGTAGAAGTTCTGAATAATATTGTCCGTTTATTGTGGTACCTTTCTGAAGGTAATCAATGAGAAAAATGCCCTTTGAATCCCGAAAAATTGATGCCATCACCTTGTTTGCCGATAAAGTGGTTTTCGCTTTCTTTGGAGGTGCAGAACCAGGTTCTAACCATTGTTACGACTGTTGTTTAGTTTCGGGTGTACTGTAGTGTATCCAAGTTTCATCGCAAGTAACAAATCACCTACAAAAATCAACCGGATTTCGCTTGTAAAGGTCCAAACACTCATTGGCAATGCTCAAACGAGTGAACTTTTGATCGGTCGTAAGCAATCGCGGCACCCATCTTGCCGAAAGCTTGGAAAGGCGCAATTATTTCGTTAAAATGTGGTGCACGCGTTCTGTTGAAATATTTACCTTATCTGCTATCTCTCTTACTTTGAGTCGTCGATCTTGCGTAATAATATTATGGATATTTATAATCATTTCCTTAGAAATCACGATTTTGGGTGCTCCAGAGCGCGCTTCATCAACACAGCTTGTTCTACCACGTTTAACTTCATTTACCCATATACTTATTGTGGCGGATGATGGAGCAGATTCACCTAATGTTTCCCGTAACTCATCTTTTATTTCGGCAGCTTTCATACCCTTAATTACGAAGTATTTAATCACCGCACGATAAACTGCTTTTTCCATTTTAACGAAACGACGTGTTGTTTCTTTTTCAATCAGCTGTCAAAAATAAACTAATCAACCGATTTATCTAAATATGGGAATGTAAACATATAAATGGACAACCTAAATTACAGTGCATTTGTTTTACCAATTAGAGCGCGACCTATGTGTCATTCTCACTACTTGTCAAACTATCCTCGTATATATAATTATAAAAGTGAGAAATTTAGATATTCTGAGGAAATTTGGACACGGAACTAGTACATACATACATATTTTTCTTAGTTTCATTTGTGCACTTTTTTTTGTATTTGTATTTTGACCTTGCATTTTAGTATAGTGTCTTTCTTTTTATAATAGTTTTAACTTTGTAATTTTTAAACATGATGTAAAAGCTTTACTGTATAGAACTTCAGATGTGTATGTATTTTGGGATGAGTTGTAATTTGTTAATCAATTAAATATTGTATTTCTACACCAATCTTTTAGCAGTATCTCCTAAGAAAGCAACAAAAAGATAGTGAGCAAAGATCTTTACTTCATAGATCGCATACCCGATATCAATCACTTATATTGGTCGATACGTATCGACAAAAGAAACCGAAATGCACTTTTCCCAGCGATGTTCCATAAGTTCGATACCGTTTTTATAATAAGACCTGTCTTGCTCGTCAAAATAGCTATTAACTGCCGACATCACTTCTTCATCGTTCTATAATCTTTGACCATCGAGCCATTTTTTCAAGTTTGGGAAGAGAAAATTATCCGAGGGGGCTAAACCTGGCGAGTAGGGTGCATGAGGTAGCAATTTAAAGTTTAATTCATTAATTGTTTCCATTGTAATAACGGATTTGTGAGCTGGTGCATTGTCCTGATGAAACAACACCTTCTTCTTCGCCAAATGTGGCCGTTTCTGCTTTTCACGCGCATCCCAAAAAACCGATACCGTAACTTTGCATGCAGATGAAACGGTCTTCGCCTTCTTTGGTGCCGGTTCTCCCTTTTGAGTCCATTGTTTTGATTGTTCTTTTGTCTCGGGTGTGAAGTGATGGACACATGTTTCATCCATGGTTATGAAACGGCGCAAAAATTCTGGTTTGTTGCTGTGAAACTTTGCTAAACACTCAATTAAAACATCTTTACAATACTGTTCTTGCTCGCAGGTGACCAAACACAACACCCATCTTGCACACAGCATTCTCATGTCCAAATTTTCAGAAAATATGCGATGTACCGCACTTTTTGAAATGCCTGCAATTTCTGCTAGCTGGCGCACTTTCAGTCGACAATCATCCAGTACCGGTTTGTAGATTTTCTTTACCATTTCTGGAGTCGTCACTTCATTCAGTCGACCACGGCGATGCCCGTCTTGGCAGCTCGTATGGCCTCGGTTAAACTCTGCTACCCAATATTTCACTGTTGTAAACGAAGGAGCAGACTCACCCAGAGTAAAATTTAGTTCAACTTTTATATCGGCTGGGTCTTTCAAATAAAAGTATTGTATCAGGTAAAGATGACCAATTTTCTCCATTTTTTCAAGTTCGCTGAAATCGATCACTATTGATGACTGCCAAACAAATACTAAAGAACATGGCGTCTTCAAACCTGAAATATTTCAAACAACTACCGCCATCTCTAGGTCAGTCCGGGTACTTTGATGATTTGATATTCCTAAATTAATATAGAGGATTTTAATTTCTTTTTGAACATAGAACTGGATACGGTATTCAGATTCCCTGAATTTAGTTAATCAGTTTAATTCGACATTGAATTTTTTAATAATATTCACTATTCATAGTCGAGGTTCATTAAAAAATTGTTCAAATTTTTATTAAACAAAAGATTAATATAATTAATGCTTAATTACCGCCTTAAGACCTTTTGTTACTTATTTGAACAATTCCTTCCACAGCTGCTCGCATCTTCTTTTTCCTCTTCCTCCCATCAATATTCTTTTAAACCATCCTTTGGTTGGCATTCTAGGTATATGTCCCAGTTTCTAGCCCTGTGCGTTCTTTCCACCTAGATAGTGTTTAGTCTTTCGCACAACCTCCCTTCTGCTGCATTGTTTCCGGTTTGTCATTCCTCCAAAGCTACGTCTTAATATTTGGTGATCACTGTCTGCCAGTTTACTTTCTTTCATCTTTGGAATTGCGCACGTCTCATACTTATAGGTAAGCATGAACTTTAAACAAATGCAAGCCTTAATTACTTTCAGTAATATTTTGTTGAGTCTGCTTCATGACGAATGGTTGACGGTTGATATTCCTCTCCTGTATCTTCCTTGATATTTCTCTACTTGTCACTGTGGTATTTCTTCAGCCGTTTTTTAATTATTTTCCCTACAACCTTGTATGCCATATCCTGCAGAATAGTCCTTCTATAATTATTCACACATCTCTTCAATCACTGAAGGTTGATATATAACCCCTTTCTACATTAGTGGTATATGTGGAAAGGGGTTATATATCAACCTTCAGTGATTAGGCTAAGCAACCACAGGCTCCATGAAATCCGACATCTCTTCAACTCCATTTTTGCGAAGAGAGTCGACCAGCTATTAGAAAAAAAGTCGGTTAAGATGAGGTTCATTAAAAATTAACTAAATAGGAGAGGAGATAAATACAAATTCCAAGAAATTATTACCTATTAATCCCTATGCAAGCTGCGTTTTGTTTGTTAACAACATTCGCGGAAAGGTGTGGTGAACAAAAGTTAAGATTAAGAGTAAATTATTAAGAGATGTGTTAGGTTTTTTTAGAAAATACAGTACTTACCTCTGGCTATATCAAATAGTTTAATTTTCCTCGACAGCTGAGGACGGTTGATATTTTATTGTTGACGTTGTTAGGGGACAACTTACCGGCGCGCCAGAGAAGAACCTGAAGTTGCGCCATCTATCCGTCATTCTACGGACTCTTCAGTTTACCCTCGTATAATCTTTAATAGATTTTTCATTAAAATTCCCTTCACTGTTGATGTGATGAGTTATAAACGTACCTAAAATGTACTTATGTATTATATAAAGGAGTACATGCTTTCAATTAACTTTCACTTTACGACAGATTTTTCAAATTAGGGCGAAAATCACGGAGAGTTTAATTTTTATTAACCGACGAACTTTAGAAGAAACAATTTCGCTCCAAACCCTGACATTCCGAGGCTCGTGGAAGCAGTTTGCCAAACAAAACGAAATTAACTTAAAACACATCCTCTTTTACAAAGCGGACTAAATGTATGGTTTGCTGGTTTCTGTACAATTCAAGAGCTTAACCGGAATTTTAGAGTTTTCGAACTTTTGTTCCCCACGAGATTAAATACTTTCATGGTGCTCCGGTTTAAATCAAATACAAATTTTTATGTTCGCGAACTTTAATCTTTGCCGAAACGCCGAAACGCCGAAATTCAATATTTAATAAACATAAATGAATTCTATTTGAATATTAAAGAACTTGGAGTTCTTTTCATCAGTACAATTCATTGATGAAATGTTTTCATTGTATTATCTTTCTCACTTGTACGGCGTGTCATATTTTTAAACATGCATACACTATTCTAATGGTAGAAGCAAAATATAGAAATGAAGAACAAAGATTGACCTTAAGTTGGGTATTTTAGGATTCCTAAAACGACAGCCTCCTAGTGCGAAATTAAAAATTATAATGAATGATATATAACCCCTTTCCACATTAATTTTCGTATTCTGTATACGTATTTCGATAACTAAATTATCATCATCACCATATAATTACACAGCGTTGTACCTGGAAAATTACGGAAATATGATCTGTACCGTCGAAAGCCAAAACACATACTACTGGCTTTCGACGGTGCCGACCGTGTACAGACTTTGTTTCGTGTAGGTTCTTGCCGTACTTTTCCAGGTGCGATACTGCCTAATTACATGCTGATGATGGCAACTTAGTTATCGAAATAAGTATGCATTATACGAAAAATAATGTGAAAAAGGTGATTAAATTAATCAATCACAGGCTCTGTCAAGTTTACCTACCATTACTAATACAATTTACTTTGGAATAGAAATCGATTCTTTCCATTTAATTATCAAGCTCCATTGTATCGGGTGTTTTTTTAAGAGCTTGAGAACGTAAAATGATAATACAAGACAGAGATATTGTTGGAATGAAATTTTTTTAGTTATAATCTGGTAGATAATTTCATGGCATTTACTTTTTAAATATTATTTTTGGCATTTGTCCACCGCGGCTACGAGTTACATTCGATCAGTCTAACTTTTGACTACTTTTTCCAATAAATCTGGCCGTCTGGCGTCAATGGTGGTTTGAATATTGGCTTCCAATGCTTCAAGAGTTGCTGGTTTGTCCGCATAAACCAATAACTTAACATAGCCCCATAAAAAGTTGTCACCAACTTGATGTTGCAATAAATCGATTATTAAGCACACTGCATGGCAAGTTGCCCCGTGTTGGAACCAAATGTCGTCGATATTTAGCTGACTAATTTTTGGAAGTAAAACTTCAGTCAACATTGCTCGATAATGCTCGACATTCACCATAGTGAAAAATCCTTCCTCATTTCGAAAGAAATAAGTACCGATTGTGCCGCCAGTACGTAAACCGCACCAAACAATCAATTTGAATGGATGTAATCGTGATTCGTTAACGGCTTGATGATTGTCTTTGCTCCAAATACGGCAATTTTGCTTATGGACGTAGTCATTTAACCATAACTTAGGTTCATCACTAAACACAATTCTTTGATAAAAATGCTAATCTTCGGCCAGTTTCAAATGAGCCCTATCAGCAAAAATGGAACGCAAACCATGGTCGTTTGGCTTCAATTCTTGCACGAGCTGTATTTTATAGGCAAGTAATCCAAGATCTTTACGTAAAATTTTCCACGTGATCGAAGGACAAAGGCCAACAGGTTGAGAATGACGACGAATTGACATTTCGGCGTCTTCTTCAATACTTCGCGCCACAGCAGCAATATTCTCTTCGGTACACACATTTCTTTGTTTTGTCGATGATTTTGAATCGAAAGTAGTAAAATTAGTGCGAAAACGATCAATAACTGCAAGAATTGCTTGCTCACTAGGCCGATTATGTTGACCGTCAAATGGACGAAGTGTTCTATGAACTTCGCGAACAGATTAATTCTTTTCAAAGTAAATTTCCACAATTTGGAAGCGTTGTTCTGACGATAAACGATTCATGATGACCTGCCAAATCTTACTGAACAGAAATGTCAACACAGTTGTCACATTATCAGCTGTCAAACCATAGTTATCGACATTGATAGTTCTCATGCTCTTAAAAAACACCCATTAGATTTTCTACTTTGATAAGGAAGTTGTAAATATTCTTCAAACAGTATAGTGAAGGCGATAGTAAGGTGATATCAAATTATGAAGGAACAATAAATTTAATTTCTATCAAAATTTAATTTATATTTCATATACATTAATCGTAGAAAGGTAAATAAACCCCTTTCCACATTGATGATCGTATTCTGTATATGCATTTCAACAATTAAGTTGTCATCGTCAGCAGATAATTAATCACAATGTCATGACTATAGTTCCGCGGTAAAACTCGAACAGAATCATACCTCACAAGAACCAGGTAACTTTCACTTTTCACTCCTGATTATGTTATTTGGTTGACGATAGCTCAAAGACTAACTATCTAATAACAATGAAACTTCGTATTTATACTAATCATGAGTCGCTGCACAGTCCACACCCCCAATGCGCCTACTCACCCCTCTACAACCCGCTCATTCCGCGAATATAAGAACGGTCCCTCGTAATTGATTCAAAATTCCAGAGGATTAAATTCGCGGTAGAAAATTTACCTACCTGAGATGCCCTAATAATTAGAAATAATAATAAGCCAAAAATTCATATTTTTTGAAAAGAAATTAATGTTAATAGGTTTATTTTATTGAATTCAAATCATAGCATGCAACAAAAAATGACTTTTTTCAGTGGAAAGTGTTTATAAAATACGCTACAAAATGTCATGACATTTGCATCATTAGAAGCAGAGAAATTGCGCATGACTAACAGTGTGTATTTAGCATTGGTCGAAAAATTAATTTTGAACAAAGTGCAAATATCAAGTTCTGTTCTAAACACGGTAAATCGTTTAATGGAACATTTAATTTGATGAAACGAGTCTATGGTGATGCGCCTTTGTCACGTACGAGTATATATGAGTGGTATAAACGATTTAAAGACGATCGTACGGACATAAATGACGACGAACATCCCGGTACAAAAAAATTTGTGGTTAAGGAAAGTAACATCGAACTTGTACGTGAATTTTTCATAAATAAGCCGAAATCCCCATTGCGATACGTGGAAATTGAACTAAGTATTTCCAGAGATTCAATTTATTACATTTTGACACAGCATTTAGGACTGAGAAGGATTTGTGTAAGGTTTGTACCACACAATCTAACTGAATTCAGCATTGTTCAGATTTGATTAAAGACTCAAAAAAGGAAGAAAACTTCAGGCATCCTATTGTAACTGGTGACGATCCAGAGACCAAGCGTCAGAGCTCTCAATAGAAGTAAAGACAATGTTGATTTGTTTTTATGATCCGAAAAGAATAGTGCACAAAGAGTTTGTGCAAACTAGTCAAACAGTCAATACTATATATTATCTTAATGTCATGAAGCGCCTTTTGACGCGTATTCGTCGTGTGCGCCTTCAATATCGTGAAAATAGTTGCTGGCGTTTGTTACATGATAATACATAATCTCAGCGCTCGATGTTTATCACTGATTTTGTAACTACAAATGCCATTTTAAACATCAACCACTCACAATATTCACCGGATTTAGCCATTTGTGATTTCTATCTGTTTTTCAAATAACATTTGCCGATGAAAGAACAACGTTGTGCCGACGTCGAAGCCATTAAAAACGCGTCGACAGCGATCTTGAAACACATCTCTAAAGACGAACTTAAAAATTCATTCGACATGTAATTGATCATGCAAAACGTTGTATTGAAGCCGAAGCCGACTACTTTGAATAAAATAAATGAATTTTACCAAAATACTAAGTTTTTGTTTTTATTTTAAGAAAGTTCGGATTTCTGTGCGACGGACTGTATATATTTCAGTTACAGTTTACTTTAAGGAAAAGCCAAGATATTGCAGTTAATTTTCCGTCAAAGAAGAACTCCTATTTTCTTTTCCGAGTTTCCTTTGTTGCGCCGGAAGTCACGTGTGTCCAACCGGATATAAGTAATAGCGGCGAAATGTCATTACATATAAAGAAACAGAAGACAAACATACTTTATTTTATAAGCTTTTAGTGTTGTATCTACACAAAATCTCCATTTTTGTTAACCGCAAATAAATTACGAGTTCGTTGGTCGTGACTGTGATAACAGTGACAGTTTCTGTAATACCACAACGGCTCATATTGGATTTTTCGTGATTTCGTCCACTTAAATAGAAAGTTTAATTTCGAAATTCTACTTGTGTATCTATCGAATATCTATTAAAACGTTCCGAAGGAAATATCGACTATATTTCACGAAGGTTTACTCATAAACAATGGGCAGAACGTCTCAGTACGGCCGCCCCAATCATCCCGTTCGTGTTGCCGTGAGGGTCCTGTCAGAGCGATGCCCGGAAAGCCTATCGTTTTGCTTTTCCTGCCCTTCTTCGGGGACCACTTCGAAAAATTTGTGACGGGTAATCGAATACACCCCATAATTACGGCCGAGAATCACTTTCGCTGTATTAGTTTGAAGTCCACGGCTTTCAGCGGGCACTTAAATTGTGTTAAAGTTGAGTTTATTTACGGGCTTCTTTATTTATATATAAAACATTAATTGAATTGAAAAATAACGGAGTATTGCTTTCATTGTTAGAGATGTAATTGGTTTTCTTTTATGGCTACGACTTGATTAGATTATTTTTTATTTTCAATGACTTCGTATATTTGGTAATATTTGGTAAAGTTATAAGATATATATTCTTAATTTCAAATGTACGTGGATTAATCAAAAAGCTAAATAAACCCATTACCACAAGAATTTTCGTATTCTGTATACGTATTTCTACAACCAAGTTCACTATCAGCAGATAATTAAATACAAAGTCGTACCTAGAAGTAAACTAAACCTTGCACAGAATAATTCCACCCTAAATCACCGTAAAAAGTCAAACACACATTGAAAATTCATTTCACATAATTGAAACTGTATTCTAGTCTTAACACTACCACATATCCTATAGTACACTCCCCGCGTCCACTTTTTAACGGTCGTATTTTGCTAGTAATTCAAAGAGGCAGGAATATATTATCAAACACTTATCTTTGTTTAGCACACCGTCTTTGTTTTTCACAATAAATAAGCTCTGGTAAATGAAACATTTTTGAGATATACACAGAGTTGTTAATCGCATATATTTTTTACTTTTTCCGATTCAACCTTATTTTTATAAAGAAACCTTGTAAATATTTTAAAGTTTCTGGAATAGGTAACCGAAGGAAACGATGGTATTACGTCGAATGACACTAAAATTTCCAGTCTTCTTAAAGTACATCATCTGCTTCCACTTGTGAAAGTCTTTCCAGAAGAGCGTTCCTAGGCTGAAACATAACCTGAAATTTGCGCTCACTAAATACCCTGTCTAAACTGTTCGTCACTGTGCTTGTTTCGATTGTTTTAGGGTAACAAACAGTTGGTATTCCGGATTTGCTTTTTTTTAAGAAAAGAAAGACAATTGCCCTTAGCTGTTCCTTGTTTCTGTCCATAGAACTTACTTTCGAAACAGGAACAATTTTGAGGCATACACATAGTTGTTAGTGATAAATATTCATTTATTTTTTCCGGTTGAATCTTATTTTTAAAGGAAGTCTTTTAAATATTTGAAAGTTTTTGAAATCGGTACCACAGGAAACAAAAACGTTACATCGAATGACACTAAAATTTCCCCGTCGCCCAATTTACAATCTTTGATTATTTGATTAAATTCAACTGAATTAGCGAATGAAAATCTTTCAAATTTTTCGGACAAATTTTTGTATTCATTCACTAGCCATTTTGAAATCAAGTAAGTGGATGAATTAATCGCTGAAACAATTGGTCTGATCCAACAATATATTGTCAGTACCATCGGATACTCACACTTAATTGATAATTCTTGTTAGAACTTATTAAACTTGTACATTTTTTTAACGCATTTTTAGTGTCCCTAATCGTTTTAGGTAACATATTTTTCATAGATTCAACGATGGACCTTCTGAAATTAAGTTTGAAGGTAGTCGATTTCGTTCAAAATTATTAACTTACTTCCTTTGACTTTTGTAAATTCTGTATACGCATTTCGACAACCAAGTTGTCATCATCAGCAGATAATTTCAAAGTGTCGCACCTGGTAAAACACGGCCAAAAAATTGTACGAAAAATAAACTCCGTACGCGATCCACACCGTTCAAAACCAGGATGTGCACATCTTGCTGTGTGTCGACGGAAGGAAATTCAAAACCGACGGTAAAGTTATTGCAGAAGTAGAATAGCATGAAGACCTTGATGGTGATTATTCTAAATTTTGTATAATGGCACTCCAGTAGTGCTGGTCCAAGTGTATTTTAAGTCTCACCTTCTAACAAATTGCCCTTATAGTAGCATTTAAGAATAGCTTTCTAGTTCTCCTTCTTCGTCTATTTTTCTGAAAATAATATAAAACTAAAATCATTTTATAAACAAATTTTGCTAGAACATAAAATTTATTTTTAATTTTCACCATTTGTCGCTTTAGATTATGTTAAAAACTTCATAAAATACATTTAAAATGCGCGTGTAAGTACATACATACATAGGATTTTTCGTATACCTTTCCATCGAAACTTATTTCCTTGTGTTTTACTTTGTCTGTACTTGCATTTTAAGTCTTACTTGTAAAGCTACTTTAATAATGTGAATATCACTTACATACTCGTAGGTTTGCTACCATGCCAGGTATCCACCGAGGTTCCAATCTGAGCCCACTATCGTTTGTGCTTTTTATCAACCACCTCTTATTAAAAGTTGACTGTCATATTTTAGTCTATGTTGGTGATATACAAATATATTTCGAAATGTACACCATTCACGACATCAGAAAGACCCAAAGAATTTAAAAGTCATTAGGACTTCATCATTAGGTTTTCTGAATTTTAATTCAATTTGGATGTTGATAAACGCTGCATTGTTCCGAAGAAGGGTTCATCCATCATATTTGATTATAAAATTGGGGAAAAAATTTAGTTTGCAAGGATTTGGGAGTCACTTTTGACTCACAATTAATATTTATATTTCATATTGAACAAGCATGTAAACCTCTAGAATTCTTTATGCATATTTATACATACTTCAGCAATCCAAATCTGTTAAAAGCTCTCTATTATGTCTACATTGTTATAAAATTTTAAATTCTCAAACAAATCATTTAATTTTTTTCAAAATTATGTTAAACTGTTAGCCTGGCATATTATAAAGGTAGGTGCAAATGATACTTGCAAAGAAGAAATTGCGCCATCTGTTACAAAAATACTTTATAACGTTGTCGACAATCTTATAATAATATACATACGTTTCGATAACAGTAAAAGAATATTACTTTATGGCGTTGCAAGTTTAATTTTGTTTTAATTAATAATAATAACACTAAATACTGCTAGTTACTTCCATTTAGTTCCAATTGAGAGTTTTAAGTGTTTATAAATCGGTTTAATATATCGGAATTTATTACGCGATGAATGTCTGCTAACAGAGCTGTAAAGAATTATCTGCAACGTTGGTGCGAGAACTGTAACAATGGTGTTAAGTAAACATAAAACGAAGCATTTTATGGCTTGTAGTGTCAAGAGAAAATAAGAAAACTCAGTGTACTCTAGAGCAGAATAGTATTGTTAAATTTTATTCGCATGTTAAATCTCCACCTGAAATATTATAATGGAAACAGAAGCTTATTAGATGTGATGAAATCAAGTACTTTGATATACACGGTGAGCGTTGTTTTTAATGGAACATTTAATGGAATTTAACTTAATTTTCTTTATAACAGAAAGGTTGTTACGAGGGCAGATTAGTAATTAGTGAGATTTGATAGGAAAATACAAATTCTTTTGGTAAAAGTTATTTTGTTTTCAGCGTATTCACCTTGCAACTAATTACAATTACTTCTTTCTACTTCATCAGAAATGTAAACTTTATTAAATTGTTCGAAATATTATTTCCACTGATTACCTTCTCGTGCAATCAAAATCTCTTGCCATCGACCAAAGTTTTCAGATTTGGATAAAGGAAAAAGTATGAGGGTACCAAATCTGGCAGACAAGCTAGTTGCAGAAGCAGTTAGAAATGTACTTTATGAATTTTTCACATTAAAACAGTCAATCTATAAGAAGAATCCCACAATTGTTCCAAAAGATAATAGCCGATTTTATAATCAATGGCACTTTCATCAGCTTTATTCCATTGTTTCGATTATTGCCTCATTTCGGGTGTATATCTGTGTATCTAGATTTCAATAACCGTAATAATTGTATGCTAAAAGTCTTTCGACTTAGTTTTAATTTTGCTAAAGTCCAGGTTGAAATTTATTCTCGTCTATATCTGTGTCCACGAATGTAGTACCCATCCATCTTTCCTTAGTTGTGAGTTGGTTATTAGAATTTTCAGCGTTTTGATTTGGCAGTATAAGTATTTTTTAGTATTTTCAAAGGTAAGATTACAAGAAATTTTCTTCTTTCATTAAGTTTCTGTGTTAAGCAGGCTTTTCGCATTACAGAGTTTTTTCTTTCACGTGTTGAAATTTTGCCAAAAGGAATTAAGTGAGGTAATCTAGAAGCTCAAGATATAGCGCCTCAATTGCTAATGGTGTACGGAAAACGCGAAGAATGAATTTTTTTACGGCTGTCGCATTATGAGCTAAATATACGTCTTGTTGAAAGCAAACACCGTTCAAATTTAGTAATTCGGGAATAATATCATTCTGCAGCTGTTCTGAACATAACTGCGTAATCGATGTCTTATTTAAGAAAAATTGGCCTATAATATGATCCCCTAGACTTCCTGCCCAGACGTTTTCCTTCTGAAGATATTGGCTTTAGAAATTGCTACTCAAATGTTTATTTCCTTGGGACCTAGAAGACATTTATAGGGGAAGAAATGTGGATTCATCTGTAAATAAGGTATTTTATATAGAATTATCATAGCCATTACACTTTTCTCTCATTGTTTCAAAATTTGGGACATTTAAAATGGTCGTTTGGGAATATTTCCTAATTTCTTTTAGACCTTATGCATCTTATATTTATTCCTTTTCAATATGTCCCTTTTTGTCGTTTTTAAATATTTGCTAGTTCCAAAATTTGACAGTTAGAGCATACCTCACTTGTTTCACAAAAGTACATACATTAACTTTCCTATTCATCCATTCTTCATAAAGTGGATACTGTTAATTAATTTCATAGCATTTTGAATATCAAATAACACAGTTCAACTTTTCAAACCTACATATGTATGATATCTAGTATCGTCTGATGACAGGAAACTGGACGACTAGGAAGCGAAAAGACATATCGTTAAATACCAATTTGTTGTACTAGTCTTCTTCCTTCTTAGTATTAGGTCAGTCCATAAGTTCTTGCGGTTTTTAAGGTGATTTTAAAATAAATGAAAGAAACAATTTTCAGTGATTTTTAATGCAAAATATATTTTCCTGCGTTATTTATAATCTGTTCCCAACGATGTGGCAACTGTTTGATGCCCTCCTCAAAAACCTTTTTGTCTTTTGAACTGAAATACGTCTCGATACCCTTTTTTAAGGAATCTGTAGTGAAATTTTTTCCACCAAGATGTGACTGCAAGCCACGGAAACGTTGATAGTCGCAGGGTGCAATATCAGGAGAATACGCTGGATGTGTCATAAGGTCCCAACCGAGCTCCTACAGTTTGCTTAGTGTTGCTCTGACAGTGTGTGGTCGCACGTTGTAGCGCTGGAATAAAACTTTACGTTTATTTTTAAGGACGGCCGGTCGTTTAAAAGTGCCGCATCGAGATTAGTCAATTGTTAGCAGTAATATTCTACTATAATGGTCTGGTTCGGCTCCAACAGTTCAAAATAGACGATACCTGACATATTCGACCAAATTGACAGTAGAACCTTTCTTAGGTGAAGTTCTTGGTGTGGGTTCCAGTGTTTCTCCAGCAACTAACCATTGCTGTCTTCGAATTGGGTCATTGTAAAGAACCCATTTTTCATCGCCAGTAACAATGCGATTCAAAAATGGTTCATGTTCATTATGTTGTAACAACTGAGAACACACCTTCACTCTCTGCTGCAAGTTTGCTATTGACAATTTGTGAGGCATCCATTTCCCCAGCTTTGAAACCTTGCCTAGGTCCTTCAGATGTAAACAGTTCCTTGAGTTTAATTTAACCTTGCAGCCAGCATATCCACGCTTAAACTTGGTACTAGATCCTGCAAAGACTCCCCATCAAATTGAACTGGACGTCCAGATCAGGGTGCATCCTCAGCTTCTAAATTTCCATCTCGGAACTTGGAGAACCACTTTCAAGCAGTTCTTACACTTATTGTGTTCTCTCAGTGTACCGCGTTTGTTTCTGCAGTAGCAACTTTTGCTTTTTTCCCATTTTAAACAAAAAGTACAAAATATGCTTCCTGTACTCGTTTCATGAGTCCATTTTTTTTGTCTCTAAAACTACGACTTGCTGTACTTAAGACAATTCGACTGTGATACTTCTGAAATAAAAACGAGAAATTAAGAGAACACGTAATGAACCAACAGTTATCTGAGTAACAGGGGTTTTTTGCCACATTAGCGAAAAGAGCGCAAGAAGTTATAAACTTGCCTGGCAATAGTACTTCTGAAATTTGACGGATACAGCATGGCTCATTTATTTCCACAAATGTACATACGCTGACAGCTCTATTCATCCTTCCTCAGAAAGTGGATATTGTTAATTTGCTTCATAGCATTTCGACCATCGATTAATACAGTTCGACTTTGATATACCATTTAATGGTACTTGCTTTTTTTCCTTTTTAGTAAAAGTATTTTCGAAATTTAACGGCTACAGCTTGGCTCATTTGCTTCCACAAATATACATATGCTGACTGCTCTATTCATCCTTCATCAGAAAGAGGATATTGTTAATTTGTTTCATAGCATTTTGAATATCGTGTGATGACAGGAAACTGGACGACTAGGAAACGAAAAGACATCGCCAAATACCATTTAAGAGATTGTGTTTTCCTTTTTAATGTAAATAAACGATATGGTAAATAGATAAGAGCTCATAATTTATTTATTGTGTAACAACAGTTCCCTGTCGCCTGAATAATGATAAGACCCCTCTGTCGCCAGAGTAATTATAACAGTTTTTTCTTAACCAAGGAGGAGATGAAACTAGTGGCATATTTTTTCTAAAGCTTTTTAATAATTTTATCGATTCATTTGCTCTGCAACCAACTATATTTTGCCACCAGTAATATACTTGCCAGTGCCTAAATGTAGAAGTAGTGCAATGGATAATTTTTATGTACTCAGAGCGCACACCAATGTCCTTTACAAAGCTCTATCAACCTGTATGTGAAGCAATGTTAATCAAAGTTACTTTGGCGCCTTCCCGGAAAAGCGATTTCTTTTTCAAACATGTCCTTTTTATCCCTCCTATCTTTGAAAGTAATGTAACCTACTAACATTTACTGTAGATTCACGCATTGGCATTATTTTTCTTTTTTACTTTTGCATGTTCCTTCCATGTTTGCACCTATTCATGATGAAGCATTAGAACGTGCTGGTTGTAAGTTCATTTAAGGCATTATTTGTTATTTGAATATGAATAAAACAAATCAGGCGAATTGTGATTTCTATTTATTATTCAACTGAAATTTGAACGGTTAAATAACCAGACAACTATTACAAAACAAAATGTATTTTGTCAAATGACATCCAAATATTATACCATGCATTACATTCTTGGAAATAAAATATCTTCCTGCAACGTAGATATCTATTTATGGTGCCAACTATGTAAGGATAAATAACGAAGATTGATCGATTTCGAACAGGCAAAAGGGAACCATGTCTCTTTAGTGTAAGGCGCCACATATGCAGATATATGGAAATCCGTTCTGTGATATACTTCGAGTCGTCGACGTGATAAAATACACTCTGCACAATATAAGAGCAGATTGTAGCGGACGATGTACATCAGTCACGAATATCCGGAAGGCCATACGCTGGTACTTAGATCACATAGCCCCGGGAAGGCGTCTGTACGAACACACGGCGACGGCGAAGGAGAAATTCTGGCCTTCTTTGATTTACGGTGGTCGTGTATCATCCCCACGACAGACCAATTGGAAACAAGCTGCTTGAGCGTAGGTCAAACCATAGATACTCGGAGTTACCTGCGCCACCTTTTTTGTGCGTCGATCCGCCGTGGAACTTCTGTTGGAGGAATCAATTAGTTTTTGTGTAATAGTAATTCCTATGACCGAGGTAGTAGAAAAATCTATTAGATAACGATGATGTATGTTATAAATTCTATTAGGATTTAAATTCTTTAAGCATATCTATTGCAAAAAATGCAAAAAAAGTTTTTTTTAATGGTGGTATGTTTGTGTTAAATTAAACCTAAGTATCCAAGTATACTACTTAAGCCTTTTTAATTTCCTTCGAATAACATACAGTGTGGATAGAACTTATGGATTGAAATTATTTTCGTCCTATCTGCTCTCATAATGATTGCTTATTTCCAGAGCCTATAGATAAATGAGAAATTCTTTTGTTTGTAGTATTTACTACTGTCAGCAAAATTACTACTGCGATCAGTAAACTTTTGTTTGTATTACTTGTTAATGACTGCTCAAGTTGTACTGCAAATAGTTTAAGGGTGGTCACAGAAGTACACGACCCAACAAATAAAACACAAAAATTTTGGAAAAAAATATATTTATTTTTTAACATAATCTTCTTTCAGCTATATATGCTTTTCCCAGCGATGTTCAATAAGTTCAATACCCTTCTTATAATAAGAACTGTCTTGCTCCTCAAAATAGCCATTAACTGCCGACATCACATCTTCATCGTTGGAAAATCTTTGACCACTGAGCCATTTTTTCAAGCTTGAGAACAGAAAATAATCCGAGGGGCTAAATCTGGCGAATAGGGTGCATGGGGTAGCAATTCAAACTTTCATTCATTAATTTTGAAAATTGCAATAATGGATTTGTGAGCTGGCACATTATCTTGACGGAAAAATACTTTCTTCTTAGCCAAATGTAGCCGTTTCTGCATAATTTCTTGGCTCAAACGTTGCAGTAAGTTCGCTTAGTACTCGCCGTTGATAGTTTTTCCTTTTTTAATATAGTCAATGAAAATTATTTCATGTGCATCTCAAAAAATCGATGCCATCTTCTTTGGCGCCGGTTCTCCCTTTTGAGTCTATTGTTTTGATTGTTCTTTTGTCTCGGGAGTGAAGTAATGGGCTCATGTTTCATCTATGGTAATGAAACGGCGCCAAAATGCTGCTTTGTTGCTGCGAAACTTCGTTAGACACTCAATTGAAACATCTTCACGACACCGTTTTGGCTCGAGTGTGAGTTAACGCGGCACCCATCTTGCATACAGCTTTTTCATGTCCAAATTTTCAGATAATATGCGATAAACCGCACTCTTTGAAATGTCTACTATATCTGCTAGCTCTTGTACTTTCAGTCGACGATCATCCAGTACCGCTTTGTGAATTTTCTTCACCATTTCTGAAGTCCTCACCTCATTTGGTCGACCACTGCGATGCTCATCTTGGCAGCTCGTACGGCCTCGTTTGAACTCCGTTACCCAATATTTCACTATTGTGAACGAAGGAGCAGACTCACCCAGAGTAGAATCTAGTTCAGCTTCTCTATCGGTTAGGCTGAGGCCTTTAAAATAAAATCATTGTATCACGAAACGATGACCAATTTTGTCCATTTTTACAAATTCACTGAAAACGTTCACTATTGATGGCTCCCAAACAAAAACTAAACAACGTGGCGTCTTCAAACTCGAAACATGTGCTTTATAAATTGTGTACTTTCTAATACATTGATATTTTTCAACCAACTACCGCCGTCTCTAGGTCACTCCGGGTACTTACGGGACCACTCTCGTAGTTTTCTGCAGTGGGTTTGATACCTTTTATCGAACCACAGATAAGTCTGTAAAGAGCACAGTACAAATAAAAACAATATTTATTTAATACAAAAACGTATGGAAATATTATAACCAAAGTCGTTAAACAATTTATTTTATCCGCTTGAGATGTAAAGAAGAACTCTCAGTTTGTTGCCACCTTCCTAGTAGGTAAACTCGGTCGTTTACGCTCCAATAACTTCCGTGTTTCTATCTAAAAGGCTTTTGCGGTTGCTGACATAAGCCAATTTTGCACCGCATCCTTCACTTCCTCATTAGAAGCGAACTGCTTGCCTTCCAAGAATTTTTGAGTGTCTCAAAGAAATAATACTCTGGGCCAAATTCGGGATATACAAGTGGTAAAAAAGGACTTCCTAAACAAATTTAACCAAAGTATTGTTTATTAATTTAGCTATATGTAGGCGAGCTTTATCGTTTAGAAGAATAACTCCCTTACTTATGAAATCGTGTCATTTTATCTGTATGGCTAGCTCAACTTTCCAAGAAGCTCACTATAATAAGCTAAGTTAATCGTGTTTCTTTCTTCGAGGAAGTCGATGTAATTTAGTTTAATAGAATCACAGAATACAGAGGAAATCACCAATCGATGGTTGTGTTTTGAATTTTTTGGGCGGAGATGAGCTTGATTAACGTTATTCCAGTCTAACATTTTCCTTTCTGAGATATAATTGTGTACCCAAGTCTCGATACTTGTTATGTTACTTCATACTTGTAGCAAAGCCGTATTTCTCTGAAAATATGCAAAATCGTTTCTGCTGTTATTTCGTCAAAAGTTGTCTTTGAACTCACCTGGCACTAACTTTATCAAATTTAAACTCGTCGTGAACACTGCCAACACTAGTGTTTACTATCCTAGCAATTTTCTTCACAGATATTCGCTTATTGCTCCGGAGTAGCTTGTCAACTTTCTAATGTTCTCAAAATTCACAGCAAAAGCTGGACGGGGAACAAGAAGCAACTTCAGACGTGTTCACGTCCAATTGGAAGGATCTATGCCACTCAAAGGCTGCTCTAAGTGTTAAACACCTTTCTCCAAACTGTTAATGAAGAACTAAGGAAATTTCACACTACATTGTATGTCTACTACGACTAGTTTCGTCTGTTAGAACATTATCTAGCAAGTAAATATATAATAGAGTTTGAAATTTGGATAAAGTGGTTTATTTATTCCTTAGTGTAATGGAATTTCACAAAGTGGTGGCCTCAACAATCAACTATTTATTAATGAAATCTCTGATAAATATGAGTCGCCTTTCCACCTTCACTAAAAAGAAATTTAGTAATTATACATTGTGCAAAAGAATTTGACAAATTGCTACACCATTTTGTTAATTCAACTGACAGTATTTGACACAATCAAGTTGTAGTCGTTTATGGTGTTAGTGCAGATGCCCTTTTTGATAAATTGAAAACCGCTTTGCATTATCTCTTCAACTATATTAAAATAATAAATAAAATTCTAGTCAAGTTTGAATTATCCTCGTATACTTCCTTATAGGTTCCTCTAAATGGTATTGTATTTATATCGAGTAGAAAAAAATTAAACGATTTGTCACTTCTTTTGTCTATAAAGTCTTCCATTTTATATTGAAACAAATGAAACACTTAAACGGGAATTTCGATGACTTCAACAAAAATTAATAAAAAATTTATTTTATTATATCATCGAGTCTTCATTTACATTGCGAACTTTACGAATTGCAAAAGAGACATAAAGTCAAAACAACACGCGTCACTAAATTTCAAATCTCTCTTTCCCTGCATTATTTTTCCATTTGATTCCATAAAAAAACTTTATATTTTGTAACTAATCGCTCAACTTCGAACATAAAACCAATGCCGATAAATACTTTACAAACAAAAGAATTTTTATTTTAAATTGCTTTGTTTTCTTTGGTCGTCCGATCCCAGTAACCCATCGAAACGATCGTTCTGCATCCACAACCATGAATATTGGTAGGGGAACGAGATTTCGATACCTATGGTGTTCTTCTATTCGTGTAAGGCCCATTTCGAATGCCTGGAACTCAATAATAAATTTCTGAATTGATTTTTACGTCCCCTTTGGATGGGTTCCCTCCGTGTCTCTCTCCGACTGAAGTTCGAGCTCTTTTTATGTTCAATTACTGGCATCCGTACAATAGACGGTTTTCACAGTAAATCAACCACTTTCCAGTATTACAATGTACCTTCGTTAACAAGTTATTTTTATTGTTATTATAATGCTAGACGCTGTTATCTTATTTGTATCAACCGACAAACGAATTGTTAGATGTAATTATGTATTCGTTGAAGACAGCTTATTTCTGGTGATGGCCAAGAATGTGTATAACACTTATGTAGAAGTAGTACAAGTACAAGTATTTAACTCAGCGGAAGGCATAGCTCACTTATCTATTTTTTTTATTTTTCATTCGTAAACAGGTTTAATTTTGATGATATTTCCATACAAATGTTCTTTATACAGTGATGTCCATAAGTAACGCATAAATTCATTTTCATTCCTTCCCTTTAACACTCTTTAATACTAAAAATATTAATAATAGTTTATTACACAACAGAGTTAAACTCTAGCTACAGGTAAAGTACTTAACATTAACGTAAGTTAAAACAAAAGAGAAAATTTGTTCTGCCCTTAACATACTGTACGCACTGAAAGTATGGTAAGCAAATCAAAAATAGGAAAAAATATATATAGGGTGTTTTTAAGAGTTTGATAATTTAAAATGATAATACAAGACAGAAATATTGCTGGAATGAAATTTTTTTTATTATAATCTCGTAAATAAATCCATGACATTTATTTTTTAAATATGATTTCCGGCATATATTCGCCGCAACTTCGAGTTACATGCTCCATTCAATCAATCCAATTTTCGACTGCTTTTTCCAATAAATCTGGCCGTATGGCGTCAATGGTGGCTCAAATATTGGCCTATAATGCTTCATGAGTTGCCGGTTTGTCGACATAAACCAAAGCCCTAACATAGCCTCATAAAAAGTAGTTCAGGGGCGTCAAATCGTACGAACGAGGGGCCAGTTAACAGGACCAGTTCTGGAAATAAAGTTGTCACCAAATTGATTTTGCAATAAATCGATTGTTAAGCGCGCTGTATGGCAAGTTGCGCCGTCTTGTTTGAACCAAATATCGTCGATGTTTAGCTGATTAACTTTTGGAAACAAAAATTCAGTCAGTAAGGGTCGATAGTGCTCGCCATTCACCCTAACGGCAGCTCCATCGTCATTTCGTAAGAAATAAGGACCGATGATGGGGCCAGCGTGTAAACCGCACCAAACAATCAATTTTAATGGATGTAATGATGATTCGTTAATTCGTTTAAAATACGGCAATTTTGCTTATTGAAGTAGCCGTTTCACCAAAAATGAGCTTCATCACTAAACACAATTCTTTGATAAAAATGTTCATCTTCGGCTGGTTTCAAATGAGCCAAATCAGCAAAAATGCGACGCAAACGATGGTCGTTTGGCTTCAATTCTTGCACCAGCTGTATTTTATAGGCATGTAAGCCAAGATCCTTTAGTAAAATTTTCCACGTACTCGAAAGATAAAGGCCGACAAATTAAGAACGACGACGAATCGACATTTCGGTGTCTTCTTTAATATTTCGCGCTACAGCAGCAATATTCTCTTCGATAGGCACATTTCGTTGTGTTGTTGATGGTCTTGAATCGAGAAGAATAAAATTAGTGCGGAAATGATCAATAACTGCACGAATTACTTGCTCACTAGGCCGATTATGTTGACCCTAAAATGGACAAAGTACTCTATGAACTTCGCGAACAGATTTATTTTTTTCAAAATAAATTTTCACAATTTTGAAGCGTTGTTCTGGCGTTAAACGATTCACGATGACTTTCCAAACCTTATTGAAGGAAAATGTCAACACAGCTTGACATTATTAGATGTCAAACCATAGTTATCGATATCGATACTTCTCATGCAGCTTAAAAAACACCCATTACAAAGCCGTATCCAAAACAATGTGACTTGAAAATACCTTGAAAGGAATTCATGGTACCGAAGACCATTAGGATATTTGTTATGGCTCTAGACGAAAAGAATATGTTCGATGTTCGCCTAGTGCGGGTCCGAACAGCAAAATCAGCGATAACAACACTGGAGTATCTATTTTATTGTTAAATTCTAAAAGAACTTCACACTAATATACTTCCTTCTGTTGGCCAATGACTGGATGGAATGCAGAGAGTTGTAATCTGTGCCAATGAAAGAATAGAAGCCATAATTCTTGTAACTCAGGTATTTCATTTTGTACCTTTTCCAGAAGAAAATTTTGTAGATTAATAAGGATACCATATAATAGCACCTTATTCTAGTTCACACAAAAGTGACATAAATTGGCTTCAAAGGCAGAAAATTTTTAAATTACTTATAAGGACGAATAAGAAAACCCAAATATCTTACAGCATTTCTAAATCCGATGTAGTTTTTGAATCAAAGAGCAGAAGCAACTAGAACTCCAAAATGCATTACATAACTACTTGTAGGCATCAATAGTCTTTTCACGTTGTACGGAAATTGAGTTGGTTTACTAATTTTCGAAGACGTAGCAATAATTCATAAATATTTTATAAAGTTTGTTAACAATATACCGATGGCGCATAATTTTCAATCTATTTTCCAAATTATATTCATAAATATCTTCGAGTTGTCTATATATACCAGAATATCCTGCTGAAGAAGATCGTGTATAAATATATTAAAAAGCAGAGGGCCCAAATTAGATCCTTGCGGTACATCCAATGTGAGTGTGAAATGCGCCGACTGAAATTCATTGTAGCGTATACAATTAGAATACGATGGAGATAAGATTGAGTAAACTTTGAGAAAAACCAAAATTTTCCAACTCATATGAGAGCAGAGAATGATCAAAACTAACAAATGCCTTGACAAAGTCCGTATAAATAACGCCAAACTAATGACAACTGTCCAACGCTTTGGGCAAGAATTGTGTAATTGCTATTAAATTAGTGATGGTAGATATTCCGGTCATAAAACTATTGATGTTTTGGTTTCAGTATTGATTTGCTGATGTATGACAGATTCTAACAATTTAGCAAAATTACTAAATATATTAATGGATCTATAATTTTTTATATTTAAACGAAGACCATATTTATATGCCTGTACAACTCTGCTTGTCTTCTACATAACAAAGGAGGTGGAACTTTTAATAAAAAGGTACGTAATAAATGTTCGCACAGAACACGACTGCCATCTCTAAACAAGAAGTTTGGCAATTCAATAAGTCTAGCTGTTAGTTTTGTCTTTAGTTTTGCAACGCATCACAAGACATCGTCAAATATAACAAGAATAATAGTAATAAGGTTCGTACTGTAACTCAGAGAGGACGAAGAAATCAAACCCACGGCGTTTCTAAAACGGAGTAGGTATAACCTTTGTCGACAAATGTTTGGTCCTTACTTTCTTCAGAACACTTGCACCAGACTCATTACTATTAAGAGTATTTCAAAATCTTCGTTACCCTAAATTAAATTTGTTTGTTTCAATTTTTCTAGTTAGAACTTGTTTACTCTACTTAATTTCTAATTCTAATCATCTGTTGCTTTAATTTCATTTTCTGTAAGCAAAGGAAGATCAATTTATTGAATTTAATAAATAAATTGCTGGGCTGTATAAATTGATGTGCTTATTTTTCCATTTTTGTTGTTTTTTTAAGTATACGAAATCTAATTTTATTACGTAATTATTAGTGATGCAGAACAAGGGGAAAATTTATCAAAATGCGTGGAATAAATTAATGGAAAATATTAAAGAAAACATTTTAAATGAAAGCTAGAATCGCCATAGCTCACACGACTCAAATCCTACAGAATATTCTCTTTCCGAATAAATTTATTTCAAATCATGTTCCCGTAATGCATTTTTGCTGAAATGCGTATGAAAACGGTACCATAAATTATCAAAATAACAAGTCTTACCTTCTTCATGAATGCGAATGTATTGTTCATCTTTTCTTTTCGGGTATATATCATACTTTACGTAATATATTGTGAGGAAAGAGGTCACTGGTGTTGTAGGCACACTTACTTTTTAAGCGTGCACTGAATTGATACAAGGGAATCCGCCCCACACATTTTATGAATGTCTGGGGAGCAGTGCGGTAAAGTCTGATATTAGTGTGTACAGTTTATGTATACATATAAGTTAAGGAAATAACTATTTCGGGTGCAAATAAACTTGGTCGACTGGGTTTAATTAAACTGGGTCAATTATTATTGTTATAAATGGAAAATTAAATTTGCGAACTACATTTTGGAAATAAAACGGTATTGCACTTGTTTTGAAACTTGAAATGTTTCAGTTGTAATTGTCTGCTTTGATTTTACGTAATTATTATATAAATTTACGACTACCAACTGCAAGTTGATGAATATATATGTATATCTATTTAGAAATGAGTAATTCATTTAGTATTCTTTATTATCATACAAAAGAACCATTTTTGTCATTTATTTTTTAAAAATTACTTCCTTCAAGTGTTCGATGATGCGTTTGAGCATTTCAAGTAATATTTGGCAAATAACACGAGTAATGCTGGCTTCCAATTGCTCAATCGCAGCTGGTTTATCCATGAAGACTTTGGTCATTACGTATCCCCAAACGAAAAAGTCTAAATATATGGTATCACATGATCTGGGCGACCATTGCACAGGTATTTTACATGAAACTAAATGTTCGGCAATTATTTCTTTCAATAAAGCCATGCTTTCACGGGCTGTGCGGCAAGTTGTGCCGTCTTATTGGAATACGATATCGTCATTGTCTCAGGCTTCAATCTCAGGCAGTAAATAGTGTGTTACCATGATGCGATAACGGGCGTCATTCACAATTACATTGCAGCCATCTTAATTTTTGAAGAAATATAGACCGACGATTCCACTTGCCTATAAAATACTCTAAACTGTGGTTTTGTCTAGGTGTAATGGAAACTTTTGAATCTCTCTGGGTTGCTCGCCACTCCAAATATGGCAATCGTGCCTATTAATGTAGCCATTAAGTCAGAAATGGGTCTCATCACTAAACAAGATTTGGTCGAAAACAGTGATATTCTTCAAGCTTTTCAAGAGCCCAAAGACTGAATTGGAGACGATTCGAAAGGTCGGTCTTTTCAATTCTTCAACGAGTTGAATTTTGTATGTTCTTAAACCATGATTCTAACGTAAAATACATCATGTTGTGGCATATGATAAGCCAAGCTGCTGATATCTACGTCGAATCGGTTTTTCACGATCATCCCGTACACACTCAGCTACTATCGTCATATTATTTTCACAACGTGATGGATGTGATCTATTTGATCACGTATTATCCAATAATGAAAATTGCGTTTCAAATTTTTCGATGGTATATTAAATTGTGCTTTCGGTGGGCCGATTACGTAGACCTTATGTTGCTCTAAGCGTGTGAAATACATTTCTCGTGAAACGCTGATTTACGCAATACAGCAGAATAATTTCTAAATGCTGTGCCGGATTTTGAATCTTTCCATAATAAAATGTCGCACAATATTTAACTAAAATAGCCTGAAAGTTTGTCATGACTCACGCTTTTTCTGTCCAAAAATCGCTATTGAAAAATGTACATCGTAACAAATCACCCATTATTAGTGTTACAATTTCATAACAAGTATATACGTGGGCAATGTGAAAAGTTCTCGGCCTGACGATGAAAGACTGCGATTTAAATTTAAAAAATGATTTTATTTTTCTACATAATCTCCCTTCAACACACTTGGTCTAGCGTTTTTCTAACATCAATATTCTTTCCCGGAAGTGAGAGTCTGGAAGGCTGTCAAACTATTTTTCTACGGTCCATTCAACTTCTTCGTTGGACGTGATTCTCTTTTCAGAAACAAACTTTTTCAAATTTGGGAATAGATGGAAGAATGAGGCGCCAAATCAGGAGAATAGGGAGGATGGCCGAGCAAATCGTACCCCAAATACGGCAATTTTCCCATCGCCAACGCACCCTTGTGTGCGGGTCCTTATGAAAAATGATTTTTCTCTTCTTCAAACCAGGCCTCTTCTCGCGAATTTTGGCATCCAGCTGGTCAAGAAGGTTAGAATAATATGCGCCTGTAATTGTTCTGCCTTTTTCAAAGTAATCAATTAACAAGATTCCTTTTGCATCCCAAAACACGCTGGCCATGACTTTTCCGGCAGATGCGATCGACTTCGCTTTCTTTAGCGCTGAACCACCGGCTTCCACCCACTGCTTCGACTGCTGTTTCGTTTCTGGGGTGTAGAGCTGGACCCGTGTCTCATCCATAGTGCCGCACAAAATTGGTCGGATTCTTGTTAAATCGGTCCAAAGAATGCTCCGAAAATCGTTTGCGCATTTGTTTTTGATCGACATTCACCATCTTGCGCAGAGCTTTCTCATTTCTAATTCTTCGTGCAAAATGTTTCGCACCCTTTCTTCCGATATCCCCACAGCCTCAGTTATCTCACTCACTTTCACTCGCCTATCGTCCAACACAATATCATGTACTTTTTCGATGATTTCTGGTGTGATTGCGGTTTTTGGCCGTCCTTCACGTGTATCATCTTCGAGGGACGTACAACCACGAATGATTATTGTCATAATATTAATTTGAGATTATTCCCGGTGTTTTGCCATTAATTTCCATAATAACGAGTCGGTGCTTTGCTCTTTCCCGCGTTTATTTTTTCTTGAAAACCTCACACGTTGGGTTGCTAAAAAGTAAAATAGTCTGCTGATATTGCTTTCCTTCATTGATTACATTTTTTAATTTTGTAAATCCTCGCTTTTCTAACAAGGGTTTAATAGGGTTAGTGGACCGAAATGTAACTTAAAAACCGCCCTTCTGTAGAGCTGTTTTTGTTAAAGGGTGAAATGGTGAACATATAATTTACTTGTGTCGATTGCTTTGGGGTGACAAACATGTGGTATCCCGAATTGTCTTTCTTATGTTAACCCTCCTAAGTAATCGCTTGATTCGAATTAAAACCATTGTATCTCGCAATGCTCTAAGTCCCTTTTGTACCTCACGTTTATTAGTGGGAAAGCAAAGCAAACGATTGATAAGAAAACTAAAAGAAATCGTCTTTTGTTGCATGGAGTGCTTCGAACCCGCCATGGTAAATCTACTAACATTAGTTTCTCTTCGGAAAATATCTATTTCTAATTTATAATTATTTCTAATTACTTGGGTTTCTAAGAAAGGTGAAGTGTTATCGCTGTCTTTTTCTACCGTAAATTTAATTATTGGAAATTTTAAATTTAGTATCTAGAAGAAGACTAAGCTATATTTATGTATGTCAAAAATGGCGAAATTAATTATCTGCTGATGATGATAACTTAGTTGTCGAAATACGTAAACGGAATACATATAAAATAAAAGGTGTTCCAATAAGACATTTCATTTTCAATAGCCCGCCATTTTAACAGTTTTCATGTTTACTTATTACTATTTAACAGATGAGAAGTAAAAACTAGGCCATTTATAAAAATGGAACGATATACGCTTCAACAATGCATCGAAATTATTAAAATTCACTACAAAATTGGTGAAAATTTCGTGGTCGCAGTTCGCAAAACTAAAGTATTTTTGGGTCGTCGTGAAGCACCTTCTCGGCCAGCAATTGCGAAACTGGTAGAAAAATTTGAGCTGCTGGGACAACTTAATGACGTGAAGAATCGAACTAGTGCACGTCGCTCAATAACAACTGAGAACGTTACTGTTGTAGCCCGTAGTGTAGAAAAAAGTTCAGGTTTGTCCATTTATCGTCGATCTTTGAAATTGGGCATTGCACAAACGATATTACACCGTATTTAGTATAAAGGCTAAGGTATTAAAGCTTTTAAAGTTCAGTTAATACAAGAACTCATACCTACAGACCATCAGCAACGTCGTGTCTTTGCTGATTGGGCCCTTGAAATACATCAAACAGATCCGAAATTTCATCGAAAAATCATCTTGAGTAATGAGGCACATTTTCACCTCGGAGGCTATTTTAACAAACAGAATTGTCGCATTTTGGGGCTCGGAAAACCAAGAATTATTGTTGAAAAGCCTCTCCATCCTCAACGTGTGATTGTTTAGTGCGGTTCTTGGTTTGGTGGGGTCATTGGACCTTACTTTTTCGAAAATGATGCTGGAGCAACTGCTACGGTGAATGGATTGCGCTATCGAACGATGATTAATGATTTTGTATGGTCGTAATTGAAAGAAATTGATATAGACGGCGTGAAGACGGCGGTGCGTGCCACACAAGTAACGATACTATCGCTTTTTGTGTGAAAAGTTTCCTGACCGTGTGATTTTCTCGAAGAGGCGATCACAATTGGCTACCGAGATCTTGTGTTTTTTAAATTTTTTTCTTTGGGGCTACGCGAAAGATATCTATGCTAATGGCCCACAATCGATTCAAGACGTCAAAGATGTAATTCGTGAGGTTATCGAGGACATACAGCCGCAAATGTGCGAATTGGTGATGCAAAATTTCATGAAAAGAATATGGTCCTGCAAACGTAGCCGTGGCGGCTATTTGGCTGATATTGTTTTCCATTATTATCTTTACAATTAAATGAACATTCAATGATTTAGCTTAAAAATACTCGTTTTTTACATATCAAAATGAAATCTCTAATTGAAAGACTCGTTAATATAATACATTAACTTTAACTGAACAATTTAATTAACCACAGTCTCAATTACGATTAATGAAATAATAAAACATTTTTCATATGAATTTAAGTTCTGTGGCATAATTATAGATAGTAATTGTAAAGAAATTTGTTTATATTTCATAATTATTGGCAGTTTAGATCATAAATCCCTGCAATAACACTACTATAACGTTCGTTTATGTAAGTTAGTTTTAAACTGGCTTTGTCATTCATATACCAGCTAACATTTTATGGATAGATACGCATGAATGGACTTATATATTTTTAGCGGATTTCTACGCACGCATAAATACACACAGAAGTAATTTCATGTTAACGATAAATCATTTATAGAACAAAATATGTTACGCATAATCGTGTTATATGTAATGTAATAATAATATTTATTGCATTGCAGACCGTTGTAATTAACATCCATGTTGAAAGTATTTTTCGCTTTTGAATGCCTGTATTTCTATATGCGTAAAGTCATTTTAATCAATTAGTTGCCTGAGGTGAAATACCAACAAATATAATCTAGTTAAATTGTCATATTTGCAGTAATTCGAGTATAACTTTTGGTTGGTAACTACGGTTTTCAAAAAACATTCACTGAGACAGACTTCGCGTTTGGGAATATAAAAAATTCTGTTCGCTGTAGTTAGTAATAGAAAAGTTTTGTATTTATTTTAATTTGGGACTCCTTTTGTTTAATATTTATATTAATGATCTCTTGGAACGTTTTGACTGCAGAGTGTTAGCTTACGCCGACGATCTAAAGATCTTCAGCTGTATTTATTCACTTCACGACAGTATTAATCTTAAATCTAATCTGTGTATTATTGACGATTGGTGTACTCACAATCAGATAAAGCTCAACATCGACAAATGTGCTGTTCTCTCTTTTAGCAGAAGTGATACTCCACTTTACTATAACTACAATGCTCGGCAATCCATTGTATCCATAGTACACAACTTCAAGATTCTTGGAGTCTTGTTTGACTCACGTCTTAGCTTTTCGAAGCATATAAGTAGTATAACTTCATCGTCTTCCAGAGGTTTTGGGTTCCTTATTCGTTCTTGCAGGGTTTTAGTAGTTTGCACACTTCGAAGGTTCTTTATGGTTCTCTTGTCCGGTCCAGATTGGAATATGGCTCAGTTGTGTGGTACCCGCTTTACTATTACCAGCAGTTACTCATGGAGCGTGTTCAAAAGAGGTTCCTCAAATACTTATCCTACAGGATTGATGGTCATTATCCTGTCCTTGGTTCGACGTATGAGGGTCTGCTTGCTAGGCACAATTTTGATTCTCTTGCTATACGCAGGGACAAAGCTGGTGGCGGTTTTCTTTACAAATTAATAAATAATTTTATTGATTCCTCTGTGCTGATATCCCAGGTTGATTTCCTCGTGCCTAGTTTTGACACTAGATCATCGGCAACCTTTTCAATATCTCGGGCAAGAACCAATGTTCTCTACAAGGCTCCATTACTACATACATATGTCCAGAAATGCTAATGCATTATACGAGGATCCCTTTGGCTAATTTGTTAGTTCAGTTTTTCTTTACTATTTTTTTTTATTTTTCATTACTATAAGTGTATATGTATTTGTAGTATGATACTTTAACTGCACCTATTTTTGTTTCAATTTTAATTTTTTTTCTTATGAGCATTATGTCCTATAAATGGTTTATGTAACTGTTGGGCATTAAAGATATTATTATTATTATTATTATTAAAAACTATTAAAAAAGTTCGGTTTTCTTAGCGACAGACTGTATATATCCCACTTTTAAAAGATGTCTTTTCCCTATAGGCGAAAAATTGAACCAGTGTAAAGACAGAAACAAGTGATAATGGGGGGGTGCTTGGTCCGAGAAATATGGTGGCTGCGACACAATTTTTCAGCCTAGTTCTGTGAGTTTCTGACGAGTTCCCAAAACGGCGTATGGCCTCGCACTTACATGAAACAGTATGACGTCCTTTCTATTGAACATCGTCGGCCTCTTTTTTTGGAGTGCTATTTTTAAATTAATTTTTAACAGCTCAAAACGTATTGGTTCTCGAATGTTTCACCATATACACAACACTCTCTTAGTCAGGTTCAACTTCAGTTTAGAAGTGAAGAAGGTAGATTTTCCCGGTTCACAATGTGTCCTCTTCCTTGCGATGTTTTCATAGGTGATTCATTTTTCATCCCTAGTTGTCATCCGGTCTATGAAGGTTTTGATTTTGTTCCGTGCAAGCAGAGATGTGCAAAGATATGACTCGATCATTCACTTTCTTCTCACTTGACTCATCTCTATTATTTCCATACAAATTCCAGTTTCTTAAATGATCCGAAATTGTTTGTTGAGCTGAATCAACCCTTTGCGCAATCTCCGATGTTGTCAAAAAAGGATTTCGTTCTAACATGAATTGACAGTATCGTCATCGATCAAAAATGGTCGCCCAGAGCGTGGCTTCTTAAAAAGGTTGAAATCACCTACTTGAAATTTTTGAACCATCTTCTGCATGTTCCATCAGAAACCCTACCTTCACGAAAAAAACACTTTCTATAAATGTCTACACGCTTTTGTAGCATTTCTTTCTTATTGGAATTCGCACAAAATACAGTGATATACGAGGGTGGTCTGAAATGTTTCCGACCTCAACGTGAAGATGACAGCACTCATCAATAAAAGCTAGGAAATGTAGTTGTATATCTGTTATCAGGTACTTACCAAAGTATCAGCCAATTTGGACATGCAGTTGTTATTTGACAGTCATTTGAGTGAGTCGATATGTGTGTCGAGTATCGAGCTGTCATTAAATATTTGTTTTTGAAGGGCAATACGCTTACGCAAATCAAAGATGAGTTGGACTTTGTGTACGTGGACTCTGCACCATCATTTACCACAGTGAAATTTTGAGCAACTGAATCTAAGCGTGGCCGTAAGCGTTTAAGAGACGTTCGAGACGTCCAAAAACTGCAACTACTGACGATAACATCGCTAAAGTTCATCAATTGGTGCTAAACGACCGTCGAATTAAAGTGAGAGAGATAGCAAAGGCTATTAGTGTGTCGAAACAACGTGTTTGTCACATGTTGAATCAATATTTAGGCATGAGAAAGCTGACCGCGCGTTGGGTGCCGCGTTTGCTAACGTTAGACTCAAAGTGTGTTCGAATGAATATTTTCAACGCTCTGTTGTCACAGTTTAGGCGCAATAAATCCGAGTTTTGGCGCCGATTAATTACGGCTCCAAAAAAACTGATTTTTCGGCTGGTTGTTGTTATAGTCATGAAATTATCTTAATCGATTGTCTTCGAAAAAGGAAAACTATTACAGGAGTATACTACGCACCATTGCTTGACAAGCTGAATGCAGAAGTTGTGGAAAAAACGGCCACATTTGCAGAGAAAGAAAGTCCTGTTTCACAAAGACAACGCACCGTCTCACACCATGGCGAAAATCCACGAATTATGGTTTGAACTGCTTGACCATCCGCCTTACTCACCAGATCTAGCCAAAAGCGACTTCTTTTTGTTCCCTCATCTAAAAATTACGGTCGGAGGATAAAGATTTTCGTCAAATGAGGAGGCAATCACCTTCGTGAACAATTATTTTGCAGAGAAAAACGCCGAGTACTATTTGAACGGGTTAAAGAGATGGAAGCATCACTGGGAGAAGCGTGTAGAGTGACAAAGAGACTATGTAGAAAAATAAGTATAAATTTTAAGAAAGAAGTCTTGTATCTTTGTTAAGTCGGCAAGTTTTCAGACCACCCCTGTATATCAGTCAAGCACTGGTTCAATTTTTCGCCTCTTGAGATACGGCATTTTTTAAAAGTGGGATGTACAAATTGCCGTCATGCTAGAAAGAAGTTATAAATAAAGATGGAAATTATATTATTCAATCAAGTTTTTACAAGGTATGAAAAATTTATTTTGTTTTATTCTAAAAATGGACAGAACTTTCCGTTAGACGTAATATTAATTCTTAAAATTCAGAAATTTACTTTTGTTTGAAATGAAAGATTCATGAAATAGTGATAAATTTTGAAATTTCTATTATAATTATAGATAAAAATCCATACTTTGTAGTGTGAGTTGATAGTTAAGTTTTACATGTTTCAGATGTTTCTGTTTATCCATAAATATTAAATTTTATTGATTAATTTGATTCGATTCTTCTAAACAGAGTTATTTGATGAACTTTTTAATTTATTAAAGTTGTAAATTCGATTGTTCATTCACTACACTTGATTAGAAAATATAAAAAAAAACTTATATTTGAAAAATACGTCTACTATTCGTTTATTTTACATGTGACTTTCCAATTTTACCAGTAATATTATTAAGAACTTGCATAAAATCGTCAAAATTAATTCTTGTACTAACAGCTGCAATCCACACACTTAGAAATAGTAAACCGTAACTTTCCTATATTAATCATACCAATTCGAAAAGTAGAAGACGGGTCGGTACCATTCCAATACCTTTTTTTGAAATAGAATTTATCGACCATTGGTCATTGTTTATGATATTTTCAAAGTCATTATAAAGGACCAGACATTTATTGAGACATATTGGCTTGTGAGCTCGGAATGCCAGACGTCTCTCTTTCGTGTTGCTTCAGTTTATTACTCTCTGTCCGTGTATTCATTCGTGGTTGAACAGGTAGATAATGATGTTTGGATATATCTCCGAGTGTATTCAATACCTATTATGGTCAGCTAAACAATAGACATCAAGAATTATATAAGTGCTTGTAAATTAATCGAATTAATGGACCGACACCTACTTGTGTCGTCATTAATACTCGTTGATAGCTAAATAAAAATTCCGTTAAGAGTTGTGTACTCTTATAACAATGTTGTGCTATATACTATGGTATCTTTAATTCGATTAATATTTTTACCAGTTAATACAAATTAATCAGTTCGTGTATTCTCATTGTATTGGGTTGGCAAGTAAGTACTTTCGGTTTTTACTGAGAAAGAGGGTTGCTTTATTTTTTGTATAACGTATGTTAGTGCTGTACTTTACCGTTTGTCGCGTGATACTGGTCACATTGACGTAATTTCAGAAGCAAGTAGTGCGTGATTTTTATTAAAGCTATTAGTTGTGGGTTAATTTTAAATGGAGTGCAGAAAAGAACATTTTCGACATATTTTACTATTTTATTTACGTAAAGGAAAGAAAGCTGCTGCGGCTCACAAAAAGATATGTGAAGTTTATGGTGCTAATTGCTTAACAGAGGGCACGTGTCAGAATTGGTATAAAAAATTTCGTTCTGGAGATTTTTCCCTCAAAGATGAGCAACGTTCTGGTCGACCTACTGAAGTTGATGATGACCAAATCAAAGTTATAATTGAAGAGGATCGTCATATAACTGTTCGAGAGGTTGCGGAGAGGCTACATGTATCGAACACAACAATTGGAAAGCATTTAAAATGTCTTGGGCTAGTTAAGAGGCTTGATATTTGGGTACCTCACGAATTGAAAGAAATTCATTTAACACAAAGAATCAACTTTTGCCATATGCACCTTAGACGAAATGAAACCGACCCTTTCTTAAAAAGAATCATCACTGGTGATGAAAAATGTGTCCTGTACAGTAACATATTTCGAAAATGATCATGGAGCAAACACGAAAAACCAGCTGAAACCACATCGAAAGCTGAATTGCATCCAAAAAAGATCATGTTGTCAGTTTGGTGGGATTACAAAGGTGTTGTGTTTTTTGAGCTGCTTCCAAGAAACCAAACGATCAATTCTGATGTTTACTGTCAACAATTAATAAAACAGGATGAAGCAATCAAAGAAAAACGGCCAGAATTGTCAAATCGGAAAGGTGTGGTTTTCCACCAAGATAGTGCAAGGCCTCACACATGTTTAGCAACTCGTGGGAAATTATTGGAGCTTGGCTGGGAAGTGGTGCCACATCCCCCATACAGCCCTGATCTGGCACCATCTGATTACCATTTATTTCGAAGTTTGCAGAATTCTTTGAATGGTAAAACTTTCACAAATGACGATGACCTTCACTCGCATCTGGTTCAGTTTTTTGCTAATAAGGACCAGAAATTTTATGAGCACGGAATCATGCAGCTGAAAGAAAGATGGCAAAACGTCATTGAACAAAATGGAAAATATATAATTGATTAAAAACTATTCTTTGTTTAAAAAAAAAGTGTTTTCTTTTATACTACAAAACCGAAAGTACTTAGTTGCCAACCCAATATAGAGTTGGCACTGAGAGTGTTGGGTTATAATATATATAATAAACACATACATTTAAGTAAAGTTTTCAATATGCTGTTACAAACATAAAGTTCCACCTGTATATGCTTTGGCAAGACATATAATTTTCAATTGCCCTTTCGTACGCATAACGCCCTTTCGTACATGTCTGCAGTAGATCATTATCAATATGATCGAATTTAATTTGTCGATTACAGATCCCTTCAACACTGTAATTTGGTTTAATGGAATCTAATTAACCAAATCTTGTAATTGGTATCTTCGTATTGATTAAACTTATTCCTGGTGGTTTTGTAATTAGAATGCACTTTTTTATCAATGTTTAATTATATAAAATTAGATGCCACGTTCGTTTCGCTCTCTTCTACATCCGATTTCAACGAGTAAACAGGTTTCTGCCTTTACACCAATTTTGTAATTCAATTTTGGATTAAGTAATCAGGCTTACTTTGTGTAGAACGATTTAATTCCTTTCCTATCAACCATTGTTAGATCTGAATAAGCAGGTTATGAAATTGTACCGACCTTACGTTAAGATAGTTAGATCCGTTTGGTGAGACACGCCCTTGCACGTGGTGTATGAGGATTCAAGTTGGCGACCTAATTTCTGTTGCCCCTTTTTCTACTTTAACTTCAGGTTTTTCTTTCTTTGTGCACCCCTGATGTTTTTATAAATTAAACATATGGACTAAGGCTGCAGAAATGGGTAGTTTAGCATTAGCGTACGGCTCAGTGACCATTAAATATAATAAATGTAGTTACTTACTATTTCAGTTTAGTTTTTGTGTTGTTAATGCAGACGGATACAAAAATTTGCAATAGTATTATGTCATTAGTATGCCTTCCTGTGCTGGCGTAGTCATACTCCAACAGCGAGGTGTAAATAAGTTGGTGTATTTGGAAAAGGAGCTTTCTGTGTCTAATGATGTGATGTTCGCGAATTTATAAAGGGCATTCGCATCATATTCGCACTCTTCGTTTTCTGGTAAACTTTTGTCTATACGCACTATAGTTCGAAAATCGGGATTCTTATTTATAACCCCACACAATTCGTCGGTTATTAATCTTCCTATACTATCTCTTAGATTTCCTAACGAGACTTTGGGGTAATAATACTATATATAGCGCTTCGTGTAATGACAGCTTGGTGTTAGTAGAATAGTATCGAAAAGATTTGAATAATTTTTGGAAATTTGCTATATTCGAATATGGATTTCGGTATCTGAAACCAGCCGCTGACTTACTGAAATTGCTTGAGCATCTTGCAGATTTAAATTTAGAAAACAACGTTTGTCAAAATTACTCATAATATAAAGCAGCTTTAAGCTACATCTCGTCAATATCGACTGTGATGTCAGAGCAAATCTGTTTAAATTCACCATTGCGTTTTGGAAATTTAATAATAACTGTTTTGGTAGAAAATATAAATTGGTCTACTTTTGGATAACTGGTTGTAATAAATTCAGTTACAAGATGACATACATGGAGCAAACAGTTTACATGGAGCAATTGAGGATAAGATTGTTTTAGTAATTTTCCAGTTTTAACCATATTCAAACGCCCATCTGTAATCAACATTACAAGTTAGGTTATTTTGATGGAACCTGTGGTTGATTAACTTAATCACTGAAGGTTGATATATAGTATGTAACCCCTTTCCACATTAATTTTTGTATTCCGTATACGTGTTTCGACAATTCAGTTGTCATCATCAGCAGATAATTAAATAGTGTCGCACCTGTAAAATTCCGGCAAAATAGCCGTACGAAAACAAATTCCGCACAAGAACCGTACCCACATTGTGGCACATTAGTTGTCGAAATACGTATAGAGATTACGAAAATTAATGTGGAAAGGGGTTATATATCAACCCTCAGTGATTAAAGACAAGTTAGGTTGCCAATATATTCAAGTTCCCAAAGGTATGTTTTATAGTTTCTACTATCCTTTCCACGTTTCTCTTCTATAATATTCTACTACGTAAAAGAAGAGCCAAGGAAATCTCACCCCTTTTTAAAGTGTGCAGTATCACATTTAAAAAACTATTCTTTATTGCATCCGTTACCTCATTTACCGTGATCACAGTTTTTGATCTTTTAATTCTGTTTTTGTTCGATCCGTAATCGTGTTTTTCGCCCGAGGAAAATTATACTGTAGTTGACCTCTTGTTGGCAATCTGCATTCTGGAACGTATTTCCCTCAAAAGTATCGAAATTCTTCATTGCCTACAATATTTTGTAGAAGGTGCACAGACTTAACATAACAATAAAGACATATAGAAATTTATAATATGGTACATCACGTTGCGCATTTAACAGGTGTTGTTTGCTATTAACATGTCTTTTATACACAAAAATACTGTACGAAAAAATGTTGATATTGCAAGCAATATATTTAGTAATAATGACAGCGTATTCTAATGTCGAAAATCGGTTAAGAAATCTATTGGCACTCGTCGAACATAATGAAGGACACTATCGATTCGCCATCATCAATCTAATCGTGCATTCATACACATACCATACGCATATGAATCTGGACTTCGAGTATGTCGGACGGCTTTCGAAATATTTCATCGCCGCCAATGAGCGAGCACTCGTTTCTGCAGACTTTGTGATTTATTTATTTATATTTTGCCCAACAGAATTTCTTCCATTAACTCTTTCAGCCACGCTTTCTTATACATAACTTCAGAATAAAAACAATTGCATTTTTAGGTTAATTAACGTTTATTTATTATGAAAAACATATAAAAAAAGAAAAAGCCGTTTGGGCTTTTACAAATTAGGATGGTTAGCATACTAACCACCATGGCTGTTGGCATAACAAATCATTAAGAAATGTTTAGTATAATATATAAGCAAATTTATTTTCTATGAAAATTTGAAAAACACGTTCTATATTTTCGTATACAAAGAGGGACTTTACAGGTGCCGCATTGCCATATAGTACGCACCGGACTTTTCTTAGTGCTGCATTTTGCTCATCTTCGAGAAATGGTTCGCTCTGGCTGATGCCTGTTACCTTCCAAACGTAATTCTGTTGGTACAGTTGGTTTGTGCCGCTTTATTTGTACAGGAGAAGATGCATAGCTTTTGTGGGAGCATTTAGAGCATAATTCAGAGTTCTTCACCTGAGTTGGTGCCAGAATCTCTTAGTAAACACTTTTTCGAAAATTTTTGTTACTGAGCTGCTTCCATGTACACAATGTAGGAGTTTGTGATACCACAGTCTAAAAAGTGAAAAAATATTCGATTTTTCATTTACGTGATTTTTGGTCTATAGCAGCAGTGCTTTTTAGCTGGTCGAATTTGTACACATATGTAGTTCATAGAATTGTTGTATTGTATCACAGCTTCAGGACAAGCTATTTCATTTTTGGCTCCATTGTGTTCCCCGCTAGTACAATACCAGTCTTTCTCGGATCTATGTAGTTCGTAAGCATGAAATCTGATCTTTTGTCTTTCCACTTTAGAAAGGCGATATTTATGTCACTGACTCTGTAATCGTGTTCTCCCCTGTTTAGAGCATTGTCTTCTGTTAGTATAGGTTAATATTTACGATTTGAGTTTGCGGTACCACAAACAAATATGTTATCTTTGTACAAGTCTCCTGCAAGGCATAGCTTTTGTAATAATTATAAATAAAGACTTTGTGATTTTTCAATTTCAGATCCATGCAAAATTGTCGAATAACTTTACCACCGAGATCAGTTTGTACTTTGTCACTATCCTTGCCAGTATATATATCGAAATCCAAACAATAGGCGTAAGTGTGACATCCTCTAACTCTATTATATCGTTTGATGCACCCCTACCCCCAGTGTACTTGTCCGGTTCCCCCCTTCTGAAAATTTTCTTCCATTTTGGTTCTCTCATAACAGTTTGAGTAAATGAAGCACTCGTAGAAGCACTACCAGTAGTGTCAGGCAAATTTGAAATGGTAATGCCATCGTTCGAGATAAATTCATCTTTAAGATTTAGCTGGAGCTCAGAAGGTATGTCGGCGAGCACCATCGGGTCCGTTTGCATCTCATAATTTTCTCCTTCATCTGATTCAAGACTGCACACACTTTCGCAATTAGAAGGTATACTTTCCAACAAAATATTTTCTATATCACGTTCATTAAGTACACGCGGCATCCTTATAATGCAACATGTTTTTTATGAAACCTACTATAGTCACAGTGGTTAGTAATCTAACCACCGTGCTACTTACCTTATTTATCGTAGGTTATATAATATATTATAATACTTTTGTTATAAAATAATTAAACGGACACTATACCATAAAGTAACACCGAATTCTTTAAATAATAAACACTCTGAGCATTTTTATTACATTCAGGAAAGTCCCGTTGAAAAACAACATATTTCCACATTTTCAAATAAATCTGAGAAGAAGTTTCGAATTAAACGATTAACGACGACTTTAAAAAAGGAATTGCTTAGCAAATTAGCATCAAACGGCATAAACAGTGGTTTTGAGACTCTTAAATAGGTAGTTAGATAACTGACCACCAACCCTGAAAGAGTTAACAAGACAAAAGTAATCTTACATGCACACAAATGTGTTCAAGAAGAACAAAAAGTCAATATAAAATTTCCTAACTCATAACTAAACATAATAATTCTTTACATGTTGACCTAGGAAAAAAATGTATATAAAAAGTAAATAAACAAGCAGAGAAAAAATGAAAACTTACTAATTCCCCCTACTTGTCCTCAGCTGCTAGTCTGAGTAAAGCTCCCATGGAGTCATTATGATTGTCTCCTGCGCAAAATATTTGATTAAAATTATGATTGGGATATGCTCCGATTGCCAGTTCTGTTTACATACCATTATTATAAAGATAATCCTAAATCAATTCAGTAGATATATTTTCCTGTATATCGTAAACATTTTTGTGATACATACTATTCATAGTTACCGAATATAAGTATAATGTATTCATATTATACATTATATTTATATTTTAATTTAAATTTAATAAAGTTTGGGTTTTAATTAGACTACGTTGTTGTTTATATTTAAGATGAAATTACATGCGTGGGCAAATACTTATGGCCGGTAGTGAACCACGAATTTATATGTAAATATATGTACAGCTAATCTCAGGTAAGTTCGAATAATTTTGGTATAATAAATTCTAAAACATATAGTGGAATCTCGAAACAGTAAACACAAAAGGACAGGGTTATTTATCTTAGAGTATAAGTTCACGTTAACTAGATATAGATATTACATATTTTAGTTAAGTTTATCTTAAATAAATATCTTAATATTTGTTTAGAAATGAAAATGGTACCTCCAATAAATTCTGGCTCGTATACATATATATTCTTATGAAATAACATAGTTGAATAAACACAAAACAATAACCAAAGGAAGTAAGGGTATGTTAGATAATTATTTAGTAGGCTCATATATATATATATATATATATATATATGCACTTATGTATTTTAAAAAGAGAAACACTCTAATAATATGTGTAGTTTAGATTATGGAAATTGATTTTGATAAGTATCTAAGGAGTGTTTCGCTTGAAGGTACTTTCTTCAACAGTTAAAAAAAATTAAAAATTCATTTTTATCGGATATTCTTTGTTATCATACGAAAGGACCATTCTTGATATTTATTTTTTAAAAACTATTTCTTTAAAATGTTGATCGTAACTGCGCCTAACAAGGTCCCCTCTCAGGATCCAATTTTCGATGACGCATTCGGGCAATTCAAGTGGTATTTGGCGAATACCGCGAGTAATGTTGACTTCCAATTGCTCAATCTTAACTGGCTTATCCATGTAGATATTGGACTTTACGTAGCCCCAAAAGAAAAAGTCGAAAGGTGTTATATCACATGATCTAGGCGGTCATTGCACAGGTCTATTACTGGAAATTAAATGGTAATTTTAATGGAACCTGTGGTTGATTAACTTAATCACTGAAGGTTGAAATGTAACCCCTTGCCGCATTAATTTTCGAATTCTGTAAACGTATTTCGACAACTAAGTTATCATCATCAGCAGATAATTAAAAAGTGTCGCACTTGGTAAACCTTGGTTCTCAACGGCACGGATCGAGTACGGTGTTTGTTTTCGTACGGATGTTTTTCGCCGTGGTTTACCAGGTGCGGCACTTTTAAATTATCTGCTGATGATGACAACTTAGTTGTCGAAATACGTATACAGAATTCGAAAATTTATGTGACAAGGGGTTATATTTCAACTTTCAGTGATTAAATGGAAATTAAATGATCACCAAATTGTTCTCGCAATAAAGCCATGCTTCATGAGCTATGTGGCAAGTAGCGCCATCTTATTGAAATCAAATGTCGTCTAGATCATGGGCTTCAATTTTACTCAGCAAATATCTTAATATTTATTTAGAAATGAAAATGGTACCTCCAATAAATTCTGGCTCGTATACATATATATTCTTATGAAATAACAGTTGAGTAAACACTAAGCAATAACAAAAAGAAGTAAAGGTATGTTAGATAATTATTTAGTAGGCTCATATACGTAACCGTACTTATGTATGTTAAAAAGAGAAACACTCTAATATAAGTAATATAGATTAATAAGAATTGATTTTGGGTACGTACTTTTTCAAATAAAAAAAAATAGAAACTTCAATTTTATCGGGTATTCTTTATTATCATACAAAAGAACCATTCTGGACATTTATTTTATAAAAATTATTTCCTTCAAATGATGGCTGTAACTGCGCATAACATGGTCCACTCTGAGGATCCAATTTTCGATGATGCATTCGCACATTCCAAGTGATATTTGGCGAATAGCCTGAATACTGTTGGTTTCCAATTGCGCAATCGTAGCAAACTTTTCCATGTAGGCTTTGGACTGTACGTACGCCCAAAGGAAAAAGTCTAAAGGTGTTATGTCATGTTCTAGGCGACCATTGCACATATTACGAGAAATTAAATGTTCACCAAATTATTCTCGATATAAATCCATGCTTCACGGGCTATGTGAGAAGTAGCGCCGTCTTGGCTAGTCCGTTATCATGGAGTTGATAACGGGTGCTATTCACAGTTACGTTGCGTCTTCATTTTTGAAGAAATATGTACCGGTGAATCCTCTTGCTGGATGTGATCTATTTGGTCGTGTATTATCCAATAATGAAAATTGCTTTTAAAATTTTTCGATGGAATAGCGAAATGTAGACAATAACTTGCATATTTTCCAAATACAAGTGAATAATTTGTAGACACTGTGCCAGGCTGAGTCTTTCCATAATAAAATGTCATATAATAATAAAGTAGCGTGAATATTTGATACGACTTAGGCTTTATCTAACAAAAAATCGCTATTGAGAAAAGTACATCTGAATGAATTACCCATTAGTATCAACTGTAGTAACGAAATTGTATACTGAACAAGACACCATCGCCACGTTGTCTATTTACTTGAGAAAACTTCATGTCTGCATTTATTACCTTATAACTATCTGTGAATAACTCATTATAATAAACAAAATCATTAAGCCAGGTTTCAATAATAAATATAAAATCACGTGTCCAAACTATTATTATAAAAATCATGTATTTTAGAATTCAATCTACATTGGCGTCCATATTGGTTCAGACAGTTAGTGAAATTTAGTAAGCTCTTCTTAAAAATAATATAATTGCGTTTAAATGTAAATAACGTACTTCCATTAGGTTCTTTATGAGATTTATAACCAAGTGCAGGCAAATATATCTATTAGAGTACCTACAAATAACTATTATATTTTATGAGTCACTGGGGTAATTCCTGGAATAATCTCTACCGTCATAAATACGATTATTTTTAAGGAAATATTGGAAGCAAAAAACTTGCGAAACTTATCTGCTCTCACCTCAAAAAGTCTTGTCTACCGAAATATGCGTATAAACTTGCTAGCGTGCGCGTCATTGATGTATTTTTTACGTAAACTTCTTAAAATGCTGAGAGGAAAACAAACAAGTTTAGAAAAACGTTCTGTAAATATTGCCTTTCATCAAGAAGATTATTCAGTGCGTCAAATTTCCAAAAATGTACATGTTAATATATCGACTGTTAATGATATCATTCGATGACTTCAACGCACGCGCAGTTTAAGAGATCCGGCACCTTCAGATCGTAAGCGAATAACATCCGATGCCGAAGATGAACGTATAAAATTGCTGAGTAAACGAAATAGTAGACTGACAGCACGCGAAATCGCCGAAGCAATGAATTGCGACGGTGCAAGAAAAATTTCTATTACTACGGTGAAAAGAAAATTAAAAGACGCAAATCTTCACCGCCGCATTGCTCTAAGGAAACCTTTACTTTGACGGGAAAAGAGACAAAAACCAGCAATGGGCAGAAACACACAGAGATTGGATACGGTATGACTGGAAATGGGTCTTATGGACTGATAAATCAATGTTTGAAGTATTTGGACAGTCAAGGCGTGCTTTTGTAAGAAGAGCGAGTGGTCAAAGAATACTGCTGGATTGTATAGTACCAACCATCAAACAAAGAAGATGTGTGCTTATTTGGGGTTGTTTTTGCTTCAACAGCACAGGGAACTTGAAACGAATCTAGGGTATTTTGCGAAAACTGCATTATTTAGAAATATTGCAAGAAAATGCAATACTATCAGGGCTACGTTGAATCGGCGAAAATTTTATGTTTATACAGGATGATCCCAAGCACTCAGCAGTAATATGTAAGAATTTATTAAATAGCGAACAAAACAATAATACCTTACAAATAATGAAATGGCCACCGCAAATCCCCGATCTAAACCCCATAGAATTGTTATAGGATGAATTGGACAGAAGCATACGAAAAGTGTGTCCTACCTTAACAAATCACTTGTAGAACATATTGCAATAAGAATGGAATAGCATACCGAATAGAGTCTTTGAAAAACTTGAAATGGATGCCTCGAATTGTACTTCTTCGCGCAAAAGGGGGTTTTTTCAATGAATGTAATGTTTAAGACATCTTTGTTTATTTAACGTTAGAATTGATTAAATTTTAATTTATAAACATCTATAAACAATAATATAACAAAAATTTAAATTTTGACATAAATTAGCTTATCTGTTTTCCCTTTTTTTAAATTTATTTGAGTGTTCGAACTAATATAGACGGTAGTGTACATTCTGATAAAAATGTTGAGTGATTTAGAATATCTATTGAATGGCATTAGCTTACCGTGACGATTATTTTGTGTATTCTATTCAAATATTTAATTTCAAAATATATATACTTCATCTTTCTTAATGCCGTACATATAATTCAGATTATAACTTACAAACAGTAAAGTACCCTTCCCGTGAGGCACCATCAATTAGTATCATAAAAACGATCGTCATATTTAAAAATGAAAAAAGAAACATTTAATTACAGAATATGAATATTATGAGGACAACTTTATCATCGCCTTATATAAATCTGATCCGTAAACAATTACTTAATAAACGTTCTTTAAGAAAAACAGACAAAATAACACCCACACACTATGTAAATATATACGAAGTTAATTCTCCGTTTCATTATACGTAGCGTGTGTGATAAAAAAAAAGAATAATGAAAAACAAATTGATACTCATTTCGAACAACACCCCAATCCCGTAATTACGTAAATTACTGTTTTGGTGGAATTTTACTTCGAATTCTTGATCTTGGCATGATTATATGGATCGATATAACGTGAAACCGGAGGCGAGAGCATACAACAACAGAATGTATGAGGAATTCACAACACTTAATCACATAATTTTCCAAGGGACTGTTATTAGTTTAAGCCAAGGGGAAAAAAGCAAGATGAATCGTATGTTGACATAATAACCCTTTGAAGCTCACACATCCCACTTTAGCACAAGTAAATGCATACATATTAAGTTTCGTTTTATAAATGGAATCCACTAAATAAAAGTCCCTCCGGGCTGTTGGAATGGCTCCTTTGTAATGCGAAGCTAAATGATGTTTTGTGTTTAAAAATAAACAAAAGGCTGAAATACCATCGGTGGCTTTTTTATTATTTTTTCGGGCGGGTTTCGCGCAGCAATATACAATAAAGCCGTGAACGTGTTTAATGGAGATTTACTACGGGGTTATGTAAGTAAATAGGATGAAAAAGCTTTCATCTCGTCAAAAATCGATATTAAGAGCAGCTGATTATTTTATAAATACGAAAAATGCAGGTTTTTTGCAGTTGATTTTATTGTACCTGCTTTCGAAAATACACCCAGATATGTGGTAGTAGTACTATCGTTAGCTTTATGGATATACGAGTGGAACTAGAAAAAAAAAATAACCTAGCCACGATAGAAACAACTGAGATTGTGTGTTGCCTAGTAACGTTCAATAGTGACGTGTTCCATATATATACGTGGGTTGTCTATTAAGTTTAGCGTATAAAACAGGAATGAAACAGTAGACAGCTTTTAAAGACTTCATTGTTTTTCAAAGTATTCTCCACGAAGATTATAGTCAAAATTGCGTTTTCGAAGACATCGACTGCTCCTTCTGACACAGGTACCTTTGACCATGCAGTTCGTTCTTGATTTTCGAAAAGAATCGTTGGGAGTTAAATTCGAGTTGTCTGAAAGATGGTCTAACAGTTGCGTTAAAAATTCAATTGTCTTGCGTGCTGCGTGCGCTCTTGCATTGCCTTGGTGGAGGATGATTCGTCGTTCGGAGTTGATTTTTCGAAGCTCAGCGATGATTTGCGGCAAACAAATGAATATATACCAATCGGCAATAACAATTCTTCGTTTTTGTAGAGGAATTGTTGCTACATGACCTGCTTTCGAGACAAATGTCGCGACCGCGTTTTTGGAAACACTTCGAGAACGGTGACTTTTGTCGGCTTTTCTTCACCTTGGAACGTCCAAACAGATGACTTATTTTGTAGATCGTATGACCACTGACAATGCTGTACACTTTTTTAGAGTTTCCGGCGTTGAAACGATCTACGTACAATTCTTTATGCAAATTTTTTTGAATTGAAGTTTTTGAAATCTCCAACAATCCGAGCTGCTTTCTGTTCTTCGGACAACATATGCGGTATTCAACAGGAAACTAATTTTTTACACACAATTCTTTTGTAATTTTTTTTAAATTGAGGTCTTTGAAATCCCCAATATTGTTTCAATTTGGCGATATATCACATGTCGATTTTGGTAGATGATTTTGCGCACATCGACGTTTTCCTGAGTGACTGCCGTTTTTAGTGAACCTGCTCTCGGATCGTCGCTAAGGCTAATTCGTCCACATTTGAATTCTTCATACCAACCAGAAATTGTTGACTGATATGGTGTTTCATTACCGAAAACAGAAAGCAACCCGACGAGCTTGTTAATATAATTGTCTTCGAATATTATGAAAAATTATTCTGCGAAAATGTTCTGGGTTTAATTGCATTTTTCAAGTAACTCGTCAACTTTGACGGTTCGTTGTAACTACAACATAACACGTATCGCACTGAAACTTTTAATTTAGGTTAACTGAAGGTGGAGGCTGTTATTTAGTATCGACTGATTAGTGACACCCTCTATGGCCCACTTTGCAAAACTTAAAAGGCATCCCACCTATGTTGAATTTGCCTTCAACTTATTTTAAAAAGTGCTTACAGAGATTATGTCTCTGGAATTGAGGCGTCCATTACTGTTGAGCCCCGAAGATTTTGGTCTTTTATTCAAAACAAAAGAGGTCATTCACCAATCCCTGGATCTCTTTTCCATGGTGATCTCGTATTTGACGATCCGCAGAGCATTGTCAATGGTTTTGCGGATTATTTTTCTAGTATTTATGTGCCTTCTGGGCCTATTAATTTTCGGTACTATTGCTCCAATGTTCCATTCGTTGGCATTGCCTCGGTGCGGGAGGCTGAGGTTCGTTCTGCGATGGGGAAGTTGAAGAACAAAATGACATCTGGACCCGATGGAATACCGAGTTTCCTTCTTCGGGACTGCGGGGTCGTGTTTGCCCGTCCATTGACGATGATTTTTAACATGGCACTGTCAACGTCTGTGTTTCCGGACACATGGAGGGTGTCTGGGGTGTGTCCTGTACTGAAGAGCGGTTCTCCGTCTGATGTGGCTAACTATCGACCAATCTCAATTTTAAATAATTTTGCTAAGGTATTTGAGACAGTGATATACCTCCGTGTTTATCCTCTCGTTAGAAACTATATATTACCTTTCCGGCATGGTTTCATGGAGGGAAGGTCAACTACTACCAATCTGGCCTATTTTACACAATTCACTTCTAGTATCCTTGATGCCCGGGGCCAGGTTGATGTTATTTATACGAATATTTCTAAGGCGTTTGATCGCATGGATCACGCAATTTTGATTGCCAAGCTCTTTTGGATTTAGTGATTCACTCATTTCTTTTTTCTATTCATATTTGCATGGCCGAAGCCAATATGTTTGTCATGCCGGTTACAAGTCGCACTTGTTCTCGGCCACGTCAGGAGTGCCGCAGGGCTCCAATTTGGGTTCTTTATTGTTTCTGCTTTTCATTAACGATTTGCTTGAGACAGTGGATTGCAATAGGTGCATTTTTGCGGATGACTTAAAAATTTTCGGAGGTGCAGACGATATGGATGGCTGTAACCGCTTGCAGTTGGCGTTGGATGGAATTTCTGATTGGTGCGCGCTGAACAATTTGCAGATGAATGTGGATAAATGCAGAGTTGTAACATATACGAGGAGGATTAACTCGGTAATCTATCACTTAGCGGTCTTTCTCTTATTAGATGCACTGAAATAAAAGACTTGGGTGTTTACTTTGATTCCAGGCTTACCTTTGTTAAGCACATCAATCACATAACCGCGGCGGCTCTGAGGGTGCTGGGTTTCGTGATAAGGAATTCTCATTGTTTCAGTATTTCTACGATTAAGTAGCTGTACATGACGTATGTGGGTTCGAGGCTGGAGTATGCATCTTTAATCTGGCATCCTTATTATGAGATTCACAAATTGTCACTTGAAAGAGTTCAGAGAAGGTTTTTAAGGTTTTTGAGCTTTAGGGTGGGGGGTGTCCTCCACGAGGAGTGGAGAACTCTTTTCTTCTAAATAAGTTTGGAATGGAGTCCTTGGAAGTCAGACGTCAACTGAGCAGTATTAAGTTTGTATTTAACTTGGTTAGAGGGAATATAGATTGTGTTCATTTGCTATCTCAGCTTAATTTTATGGTACCGCGAGTGTCGGCTAGATATAGCCATTGCTTTTTTGTTGAAATATTTAGTACGAATATTGGTTTCAATTCCCCATTAGCAGTTACATGTCGGGCCTTCAACGGTTTGTCGGACCATTGTGATATAAATTTTGATTCCTTGGGGAGGATTCTGGCTGTCGCTGGGGCGCGTTTGTCTTAATTTTCTTAATTTTCTTTATTATCTTAATTATGTGTGTGTGTGTATAACCTATATTTATATTCATTTATATCTTTATTTTCATTTTTTCTTTTTTTTTTTCTAAAGCACTGTGAACATTAATTGGGTTACTTTTGTTTTGTTTGATTATCTGATGATTTGTATTTTTGTATGTATATATATATATATATATATATATATATATAATATGTATATATATATATATATATATATATATATTTGTCCTGTTATTGGATTGTAACAATCTGTTGGACAATAAAGACTTATTATTATTATTTTGTGCTTCAGAAATTGTTTCGCAATAAAAATAACCGAAATTAAAACGTCTCATCATCAAATTTGTGACAAAAAAATAGAATTCTCATAAAAATATTCACGAGTGAATACTGCGGTGTATGAGGACCAGGATCCGTCATATTTTAAAAAAAAATGTAAGTCGAAACAGTTTCAGTGTAGTTGAGCATGTATTGAAGATGACACATAGTCCTTCTTCTGGACCATGAAGAAGCTATTCTCCTTGAATATGTACCAAAAGAGACTACACTAACAGCAGCAACTTATGATAATACGCCAACAAAATTACGTACAGCTATTGATCAAAAAGTCCTGGTTTGCGTCGCCAACAAGCCCTTCTTCTTCATGATAATGCACGAGGTGACAAGTTAAGCATTTTGTTCAAAATTTCTTGAGGAAACAGTAAACATGTAATGTATGAACTATTGCTCCATTTTATTGGATCTATATTGGCTGCTTTTGTCCATGAAAATCGTACAAACCTCGTGTAGGCAAATCTAGTATTATTACGCCTTTCGTAGATATTTTGCAAACTTCTCGAATAGCACAGGTAAAGTATTTACTAAACAATAATCAAAAAAAGATAAACAAAACTTCTAACTACATCAATATTTTCATTATATATAGGTATTTCTACAATTAAGTTGTCATAATCAGCATATAATTAAAGAAAACTCACACAGAATAACTCCGCATAACTTTCCAAGCACACATGTGTTTGGTTTATAGCAGGGAAGCTCTTGCGGAGTTATTTTGCCCTGTTCCCAAACACACATTTTAGTGGGGAATGTTAGACACAGTTATACTATGCTAGTTTTACCATAGATCCAGGTACGACACTGTAATTAATTTTCTATTGATGATGACAACTTAGTCATACAGAATACGAATGTTGTAGTAAGGTTTTCTTTTTACAATAATGCTGTTCTAAAAATGGCGAGAAAATGCGATTTTAAAAATAACTATGTATCATATACTTGAATATAGATAACATCTGTTCCAATGCTTTTGGAAATTTGTAGAACACATAAAGGCTGTTTCAAATTTCGCGGCTTCTTAAGAATAAATAAAACACATATTTGGATTTACTTTCAAAAAATTTTTGTTGGTAATTGAAGTATCAGTTATGACATTTATATGCGAAAAATATAATAATGCCTGCCAAATGGTCTACTCTTGGAGCTCCAAAGACGTCCACTCTTTTGTTAAAATTTTCAATGACATTTTGAGATAATTGAAGCTCTATCTCACCAATGACACAAATAATTTCATCTTTCAAAGCAGGAATTGATTGTGAATTGTTTTTATAAACCTGACTTTTCACATAACCCCAAAGAAAATAGTCTAACGGTGTCAAATCACATGGTGGCCAATTAACATTACCGTTTGTTGAGATTACACGTCCAGGAAAATTTTATCTCGATAAATCAATTGCTTCGTGTGCAAAGTGAGGTGTAGCGCCATCTTGTTAAAACCACATATCCTCTGTATCAATATTCATTAATTTAGGCCAAAAATTCATCCGACTATATCGATCACCATTGACAGTTACAGCTTCACCAGCAGCATTTTCAAAGAAATAAGGTCCAATTGCACCACTTGACCATAATGCACACCTAACAGTAATTTATTTAAGATACATAGGTTTTTCATAAATAATTCGTGGATTTTCTTCACCTCAGATACGGCTTTTTGGTTTATTAACATAGCCACCAAGTTCAAAATGTGCCTCATCGGAAAACATTATTTTTTGTGAAAAATCAGTTGGTTGTTCAGTAATGAAATTGACAAATGAACGACGTTTTAAATGATCTAATGGCTTCAGTTCGTGTGTTATTTGAACCTTATATGCCTTCAAAGCTAAATCTTTGTGTAAAGTACGCTATGTAGTTGATCCACTAAGTCCAAGTTGTTGCGATCGTCGTCTAATGGACATTTCAGGATCCTCAGCAACACTTTCACGAACCAAACCAATAATATCTTGTGAACGACCATTACGATCGTATTTTTCACTTTTTTGATCTTCCACGGAACCGGTCTCTTGAAATTTTTTAATAATTCGACCAATAGTGCTTTCAGATGGACGATTATGTAAGCCATAAAATTCACGTAATTTTCTAAAAACTCTTTTCACAGAACGCCGATTTTCATAAAATAATTTATCAATTTGAAAGCGTCGTTGTACCGTGTACGAAGTCATTTTTATAAACGTGATACACCACACTTTTTAAATGCCCACATACCTAGACAAATTCAGTGCGCCATCTATATTTTATTTATTTTTAAAAAAACAGCGCAATTTGAAACATCCTTTACTTGTGTATGGTAATTAGAACATAATATATAATATTGAAACATTAATTCTGATTTGAAACGGTTAACTTCGTCCTATGTGCGATACAAAATCGTGAAATATAGCTTGAACTGCCATCTGTTAGTGGGTTGACGAATTGATAAGACCAACCCTTTTGTATGGAAGAAATTTGTATAGTGCAAGTAAGTTTTATTGGCAAAACCTACTTTACCATATTAATTACAACTTATATAACACAGCGATCGTGTAAGTGGCAGGTTTTAAATATTGTCAAGAAGATGGCCTTCTAAGAGCCTTAAATATTGTAATTTAGGTACCTTAATTGTAGCAATAACATAAATTGATCAAATCTATTTTATATTCAACGAATAGCGAATAGTTTTTAACGAACAGAAAAGGAAAAGTTCATTATTTGCCATAAAAAATGTTCATGCAACTGTAAACTTTGATATCAAACCAAAAATCAAAATTGTAATATTAGTTTACACAGATATGGATATTGCCCTAAAATAAAATTCTTATTTCATTTTATTCTCGTAATTTCCTATATTTAGATGTTTGAAATATCGACTTCGTTTATCTTCAAGCTCTTAAACGAATTGAAACACGTTGCTTCAATCAATCCGATGCGAATTCCTGGCGCAGATAATGTGGAATAAAATCTGGAGCGGATATAACGTTTCATGTTAATTTCGTAAATTTTTTGGCACGAGTTGAAAAATCCGGATTAGTCTAGAACATCTGTAAAAGCAGAATTGATATATTGACCTCTTCTGCACAACATTTCACTTATTCTCTTGGCATATGCATGCAGAGTGTCGTCATACGGTAAAATTATCTGCGTATGATTTTATTAACATTATTAGTGAAGGATTGAGATTATTCATCATGAAAATAAACAAAACACTAAAACAATAATAATTGAATAACGGAAAAAAAGGCCCAATGTATAAGTAGAGAATGAAATGCTAGGATAAGTAGATAAATTCACATAGTTAGGATTAATAATAAACAAGGAAGGAACACTAGAAGACGAGAGATTAGCAAAACCTGCCAGACTGTACAATAGCTTAAACAACAAATTTTGTAACAACGAAAAGACATATCAAAATAAATGAAAACAGAAAAAGAATTGTAAAATCAATATTGACGTATTCGTGTAAGTCTTGGATAATAATACAAAAGAAGGAAAGCACACTAAAGTATGCAGATAAGACTCTTGAGAAGAATAGAAGAAAAAACCACGAAAGTATAAAATAAGAAACCAGGTATTCAGAGAAAACCAAACCATAGTCCCTGTCGAAACAACGACAGAACAAACTCCTGTGAGGTGGCTAGGCCATGTGACGGCAGGAGATCAGAACAAAACTAATAACAGAGGCATTTGGAGCGATAGAAATGGATTATGTTTGTTTCTTAATTGATTTTTTTATTTCGACCTGATCTTTTTGTATAATTATTGTCACCTCTCCTATAGCATTCTCTTTTGGGGAACTTGGTCTCCAGCCGAACGGATTCATGATGCAAAAAGGGGAAATATGAGCCATACCTGGCCTCCGGTATGGTAATTGAAGTAGAGGATACTTCATGCGGCACAACATATTAACCTTGAAGTCCTTTTATATGTACACAGCCCTATATACATACATATATACAAAAGAAATGGCGAAGAACATGCCCACTACATGAGACATAGAAATAACATTTATTCCAAAACACCGGATTGTAATGACGCAAATCAACATGCACTATGAGGGTATCAAACTTTACCACCACTTGCCTCGACACTTCACGCTGCTAGACAAAAACAAATTTGTAACAGAAACTAAAAATTCACTAATTAAGAAAGAGTTCTATACATTAAAGGAATATTTCTGTGATCGTCTCTAAACTAATTTATTACATTAAATGTTTGTTTGTGCCCATATGTTGTGTTCTTCAAATGAAACTAAAAACAGTATTCCAAGTATATATATGTAATAGTTCCGTATCCAGATTTCCTCAGAATATCCAAATATCTCATTTTTATCACTATAATGTATATATATATATATATATATATATATATATATATATATATACGAGGGTAGCCGTTTATATTTCGGGAACTGGCAACTGTTAGTGTTCTCTCCGACCTAATGATTGCATTATATTTACTATGACAGTTTTATTATTTGGTCGCTATTTCTATTGCTGACAGTAACTTGAAAATTTTATGTTAGCGCAAAAATAGAATTAACTCGCGAACATTTTCGTGCAATTATTTTTCATAACTTTCGGCGTGGATTATCTCAACCACAGTGCATCGACGAGCTGAATTCATTATATGGTGATGAATCACCATCAGAAACTACAGTATACCTTTAGTATAGTGAATTCGAACTTGTATGGCCCTCTTTGCACGATGAATTTCCTAAAGGTTCGTTCCACAAATGTTGTTGTGTCGGAAAACATTAATGCAGTGTCTGAACTGATAAAGCAAGACCGTCATGTGACATACCGTGAGATCGAGGCATCTCTAGATATTAGTAAAACCAGCGCGCATAAGATTCTGCTGGAACATTTAGCCGTTAAGGAGCTATGTTCACGTCGGGTATCACATAATTTGACAACCTTTCAAAAAAAAAAGAGGCGCGTCTATTGGCGCAAAGAAATGCACAAAAAATACAATAGCGGTGCTTCAAAGAATATTTATAAAGTCGTCACAGGTGATGAATCTTGGATCTATAGATGTAAGCCCGATAGTAAACAGCAATCGACTGTGTGAGTAATCCAAGGTGAGCCAAAACCAACAAAAGTTGTTCGCGCTCGAAGCACATCAAAACAAATGGTCGCCTGTTTTTTCGGAAAAACCGGTCATGTTGCAACCGTGTCTTTAGAGAGTTATAGAACGGTCAATTCCGAATGGTACGCAACTATTTGTTTGCCAAAAATTTTTGAAGAAATAAGAAAAACACACGGAAAACGACAGATTATTCCCCACCATGACAATGCGAGCTCTCCCAGGTCGGTTCAAACAATTAAATATTTGACCGGGTAAAACATTGAATTCAAGAGCCATCCACCGTACAGCCCTGATCTAGGACTTTGTGATTTCCTTTTGTTCCCACACGTGAAGAATAAACACCGTGGTCAACGGTTTTCTACGCTGGATAAGGCAGTTTAGGTATTCAAAACTCATATTTTGGAGATACCGCCTTCACAGTGGCAGTAATGCTTTTCGGACTGGTTTAAATGAATGGAAAAGTGCATTGATTTTCAATGAGAATATTTTGAAAAGCGATAAAACTATTTTCGATAATAAAAATTTTCATTTTGTTTGCTATTCCCGACATATAAACAGCTGCCCTCGTATTGCATATATATATTTTAATATTAATGTTTGAATATTTTAAGATTTTAGAATGACAAAGAAACATTATATTTCTATTTATGATTTATTATTATTTTATTGTCTTGTAATCTCAACTTTATTGATGTATTCGTCAATAAATCAATAAAGTTCTATTCTATCCTCTTCTATGGCAGGCTTCCATTTAGGTATCTTATTTAATTTTGTTTGTAATCTATTTAATGTGACAACTTTACTCCGCTTGTTGTATACTATATATTGCTGTTCGAATGAAACCAACGTCCCAAATTGGTAATTTCCTTATGCTCCTTTGTCACATCTATATCTTTTGTCGTAATGCCATGCTTCGTTATATTATTATGACCTGTTCTGTAACTTCTGCGTTTTCTTCTTGTAAATTATGACATGTATTTTACGGTATTAGCTTAGATTGAATTACCAGATAGATGTTTTTAGCATCACTATTTATACTGTCCACGTTTATCGTTATTTATTTCTCATTGTTCACCTTCCCTGTCTTCGTCCTGCTACTTAGACACGATTTATTTAATACCCTTCTGTCTATTAAAGTAAAAAACAGCACACATCTTCGATATTTTTATGTTTCATTAAGCCGTCACCGCAGGGGGTGCTATAAAATGTACTTACCTGTTTGCTCAGTCAAATTAAAATATCTCCAAACTCCACCTGTGTTTCTTCGAATACTGCCTTTTTTTAAGCGCACCTTGAAAGTATAATTAATAACATTGTTATTTGAATTTATTATTTTCGCATTTATTAATTTTATTCTAAACCAATATTTTATTTTTTATTCCAGTTTGTGACGTAAAATCAGAAAGTTCGACACGTAAGTTATATTAATTTTATATTTAAATTGTAGAAGTAGAATTCGGACAAGAATATTTAAAGCGAACTTTCTTTTTATTTAAATTTCCGTTCAAATACATGTTTAAAATACTCTTTCCTAATTAGAAAAATTTTAAAAAATCAATTTCTACGTGTAGTCACAGACATCTAGAGACCAGTAGTATAAAATAACGAATATCAGATGTAATCTGTTTTATTTTTATAGATGCCTATATTCATGAGTGATACGTAGTCCTTTTACATAGAGATGGCTCTGCCATATCAAAATTTAAATGTTCCGGTCGATTTTATTATTTTATTTCTTTTTAATTCTATTTCATCACAATTACTACAATCATTTACTTTAAAAGTTAAATAAAAAACATGTAAGCATTATAAAATAAACAAAATTTTTCTTTTGACATGTGGCTGTTCGATTCTGATTAAAAATGTTGCAGTTTCTTTGATGAAAATCATTGATACGTTTGTTTCTATATTGGTCTTATTGGAATGGTTGAAACGTAATAGAATTGTATAGAAAATAATAATCGTCCCATTGCTATTATTTCTAATTTTGCTGAAGCATACGAGGAATATTTATACAAGCACATATTTCATAGTATTCGTTCTTATTTTTCTCTGAGGCAACAGGGTCTACAGTACTAATCTATTAACTTTCAAACAATATGTTTAGTGACGTTTTGATTATAAATACAGTGAAACCCGTTTATTGGAAGCCCTCTTAATAGAATATACCGGTTAAAGTAATTAAAATCTCAAGAACAAAACCATTTCCCTCTAAGTATTAACAAAATGATTCGGTTATAAGAATATCCTTTAATAGAATATACTGGGTAAAGGATTGGCTTTCCTAAGAACATTAATGCGATTTTGTCTTCATAAAAGAATAAATTTCTCTACCTGTTTAACTAAAGGTGGATGTAAACCAAAAGTTACTATGAATGTTTACTTTACTTCTAGAAAGCTATTATGTACATAATTACAGATAACCTTCAGATAATTACGTATTGCAATAAAATCTTGTACCTAAGTGATTTTAAACAGTATTTAGATAATGGTTAATTCTGGGCGCATTACATATGTACAAGAAATATTTTTTCGGAGGTTTTAAAACCAGGAAATTTCTGTATTTCTGGTTAGTTTGTTATTTGACATTGCAATCGAAAGTTAGTGAAAGTAAGTGAAAAATGGCTTCTTCGACAAACTAGAAAAGACCTTGCTTTGAAGGAAAAGTAAAATTGCTTGAGTTTTTAGAAGAAACAACTTGCAGTTAGTCGGATGTTGCCAAAAATTTGGTGTGCCTCAAGTACAAGTGAGTAAATTGTTAAAAAGAAAAGACAGTAGTTTAAGTGATTGGCGTGATCATTTTAAATCTGTTCAAAAACCAAGACGTAACAGAAAGAATGCTGACGTAGAAAATGCTTTAGATCATTGGTTTACGGAAAAAAGAGCGCGTAAAGTTCCACTTAGCGGACCTATTTTGAAGGAAAACAGATTGCACAAAATCTGGGTAGGGTAAATTTTCAAGCAACAAATGGGTGGTTTACCATATGGAAAAGTCGTTCCCAAATTTCTGTCAAAAAAATTGTAGGTGAAGCAAGTGACGCAAATGTAGTTACCGTCTTTATTAAAAGATATAAGCCAGACTGCATCTATAATTGCGATGAAACCGCTTTATATTATGGCGCTATTCTTGACGGATCCTTCTGTTTTCGCGGAGAAAAGGCTGTAGGAGGTAAAGCTGCAAAAGATCGAATAACCCTTTTGATGTGCGCCAATTCAGATGGAAGTTGTAAGTTTCCGCTCATGGTCATTGGCAAGTCAAAAAGCCCAAGGAGTTTTAAAGGGGTAAAATTTTTGCCTGTGAAATATACTTCAAACAAAAATGCTTGGATGACAGCAGCACTGTGTAAAGATTGGCTTTTAAAGTTCGATAAAGTAATGAAACAATTAAATAAGAAAGTTTTGCTGTTTATGGAGAATTGCTCTGCTCACAAGCCAGATGTGCATTTGAATAATTTGAAACTATATACATTATTTGCCGACAAACACAGCATCTATAATTCAACCCTCGGATCAAGGAGTTATCTCTCTTTTTAAGAGAAATTATAGAAAGGAAATAATAAGGAAAATTATTTCTACAATTAATTTTTATGAGCCGTCATCTACTGAAGGTACAATTGGCCTATCTCGAAAACTAACAATTTTATCTGCTGTTCACATGATGAATAAAGCGTGGGATAAAATTCAGTCAAGTTCTATTTTAAATTGTTTCGTAAAATGTCAGTTTATTAAAGTAACAAGAAATTGTCAACATCGAAGAACCACTTCCGGATGCCATGACAGAAGAAAATTTTTCCATTTTCATTTCTTTTGATGAAAATTTACCTGTTTTTGAAGAGTCAGACGAAAATTGTGGAAACAAGGTGATGGAACAGAAGGAGGAAGAAGAAGCAGAAGAAAATACATATTCAAAGGATATTCCATCAACCGTGCCATCATCTCAAGAAGTGAAATTAGCATGTGACACAATACGTCATTCTTTAGAATCAAAAACTGATTGTAATTTTGCACACTTCTATGCATTAGATAACCAAATCATTGATACTTTGTGTAAAGAAAGAAAACAAAATAAAATTACATATTATTTTGTTAAAGATGTGTAGAGTTTGAAATAAAAAAAATAGTATCAATTAAAAAATATGTGTTACGCTGAAATGTGTTTTATTCCTTTTGAATGTATTCTTAAATACATTTTATGAAAATCGCAACATTAATTCACAGTATCATACTGAAGTCTATTTTATAGTTATAAAATCGCAGATGAAAAGAATACGAAGTATGTATGTATATACATACTTAGCTTACTAGTTATAAGAATAATACAACGGATAATGGAATAATCCGCATATAGGAATAATTTTGGCGGACAATATGAGTAATCCAATAAGCGGGTTTCACTGTATCTATCGCTTTGTAAGTCTGTTATTGTCCTACCAAACTTTAAAAATGTGTCATTTTAATCTTCCTAATTGGCGGTTGATTAGTATTCATTTCGTGTTCGTAAAAGTTTTCGAAAAGATCGTTGCGGATCAATTGATTTTTGATCTTAATAGCCATAATTACGAGGGAGCGTTTTTATATTCGCGGAATGAGCAGGTTGTACAGGGGTGAGTAGGCGCATTCGGGGCGTGGCCTGTGCAGCGACTCATGATTAGTATAAATACGAAGTTTCATTGCTATTAGACAGTTAGTCTTTGAGCTATCGTCAACCAAGTAACATAATCAGGAGTGAAAAGTGAAATATGGAAAAAATCGAATATCGTGCCGTTATAAAGTTCCTTACCAGGCAAGGAAAATCAGTCGCGACCATAATGAATGAGATGTCATTGGTTTACGGCGACTCTTGTCCAGGAAAAACCAGGGTGTACAAGTGGCATAGTTTATTTAAACAAGGAAGGGAATCCCATGAAGACGACCCGAGGCCGGGCAGGAGCATTGAGGTGACCACGCCAGCACTTATCCAAAAAGTTGAACAAATTGTACACGAAGATGCTCGACTAAAGAAGAAACAACTCGCAGAAATGGTTGGAGTGTCCGATACAACAATTTTTAAAATCCTACACGATCATCTCGGCATGTCTAAGGTCAGCGCAAAATGGGTGCCGAGAATGCTCACGCCGCCGCAAAAACAACAGCGCGTAGAGTGTTCGCGTGCATTTTTGGACCTCTGTAATGAAGACAAGGATGGTGTATTGAGTGGAATTGTTACTGGAGACGAAACTTGGGTTCATCATTATGAACCTGAGTCCAAACAAGTTTCCATGCAGTGGCATAAAAAGGGCACAGCACCTCCCAAGAAATTTAAAGTGTCACAATCAGCTGGGAAACTCATGGCAACGGTATTTTGGGACTCGGAAGGAATATTGTTGATTGATTATAAAGATAAAGGTGTTTCTATAACCGGAGAATATTACGCTTCAATATTAGAGCGACTAAAAGAAGCCATTAAAGAGAAAAGACGGGGAAAATTGACAAAAGGTGTTCTGCTATTGCACGACAACGCGCCCGTCCACAAGAGCCGCGTTGCGTTAGCTGCCCTGCATAAGGTGGGCTTCGAATTTGTGAATCACCCACCCTACAGCCCAGACCTGGCCCCGAGTGATTATTACCTGTTTCCGAAATATAACAATAGATATAATTTAGAAAATCGATAACGGAAATCCTTTATGTATCTAAAGAACTATTTAATTATCTTTGAGAATAAAGATCATGAGCGCAGTGCCAAAAATCTGCTAGAAATTAAATGAAGAATTAATTTTTTTTAATGAAAATATAGTATATTCTAACATAATTGCCTATTTTGTCAATACACGTAATCTAACGACAACTACAAAATTTAGGTCTAAACAAGTAGATCATTGGATTTTCACAAAAAACATATATTCATACATACATTATTCATAAAATCGTGTTATCAGAATAGTTATCTTATAAATTACATTCGAAATTCTGTTTAAATATTAATGAATGTAATTGTTATAGAATATGGATGTATAGGCTCTTTCTTTAAGCGCTTCATATCTCTAAATTTAAATGAAACGAAGTTTGTGCGAGATATAGAAACTTTTTATTCGTTTGAAAGGCCTATCGATGCCATTATGTGTGGAATATGGCATAGGTTATGTTGGCTTTGAGGGCCTCTATGGTTTGTAGCTTATTCGCATAGACTTGCGCCTTAAGAAAAGCCCACAAGAAAAAGTCTAATGGGGTCAAATTGCACAGCTCGGTGGCCAGTACACATCACCTCCACGTGAGATGACCATGAACTCAAATCGCTCGTGCAGAATGTACAATGTGGCATGAGCTGTGTGGCACGTAGTGCCGTGCTGTTGAAATCACATGTCGTTGGTGTCCATATCATCCAATTCAGGTCAAAAGAAGTTGTTAATCATTGACCTATAGTGCTCGTCGCTGATGGTGATGGCCTGACCAACGTTGTCCTCCAAGAAATGTGGACCAATGATGCCGCCAGAACAAAATCCGCATCAAACAGTGACTTTTTCGGGATGCATTGGACGCTCTTGGACCTCATGTGGATTGAAAGTGTCCCAAATTCGAAAATTTTCTTTGTTGAAACACTCGTTCATCCAGAAATAGGTCCTATCGCTGAAGATGATTTTTTTATGAGAATTAGGGTCAGTTTCCAACTACTCCAACGCCCATTTAGCGAACACACGTCGTTGTCTATAGCCGTTTGCCTTCAGCTCCTGGGTCAGTTAAATTGTATACGGGTGCAAGCCCAAGTCACGACGCAGAATTCGCCAAGTTGTGGTCTGCGAAAGGCTAAGCGACGCGATGTCGACTGCCTTGGTTTCTCCTGCACACTCTCACGTACAGCAGCGATGTTTTCGACAGGTTTTGAGTTTCGTCGTCGTGCAGGTGTTGGTTCATTGTTTACTGAATCAGTGAACTCAAATTTATCCACCACATTGCGAATAGTCCTCTCGTAAAATGTGCGAAGCGCGCGGAACGTTGCCCGAACAAAACACTCATTTTGATAAAACAATTTTGTCATTTGCACGTGGTGTTGAACGCTATATCCGTCCATCCGTCCAACAATATGGCTGCTATCAACTGTCAAATTTCGGAAGTCCCTATTGGAAGACCAGTTATAGGGAATAAATAAAATCAAAGAAAGAATTATTCGTGTATTACGTGCATTGCTATATCTAATCGAATACAAATCTTAACAACTTTATAAATGAGACATGCTCCAACGGCCAGTATTGTTTACATACCGTTATTGTGGAGACATGAAATCGGCAGATATGTTTTCGTGTACAACGTAAATCTCTTTGTGTTATCGACAGTGCTTTGTACTATGTTATCTTGTCTTGTAACTTGTCTTGACCGGTTGGGCAAACAATTATTATTATTATTATTATTATTATTATTATTATTATTATTATATAGAAACATTTTTATGTTCATATACTTGTAATGATAGTCAAAAGACTGGTGCTAAAAGTTTTGATAAATGTTTTTACATTTTCTGGAAGTAAGTAAATTTTATTGATTATAACTTAAGTAGTCTGGGTATCCTTTCATAAAAAGTCACCAGATCTGAAGGAACGCATGGTTACGGAATCCAGGAAATATGTTTCTTTTCTTTCCAAACGGTTTAGGAACATTTTTTGTGTTCTTTCACTTTCTGATTGATCTAAGAACCTCCATGCTTCTATATTTGATAAATTTTGATGGATTTCCATTTCGGACGTCACTCATAATATAACAAATTTTTAACACTGCTGTTAAAGATTTGCTATATTATAAAGGTGGTAAACGTTTAAATACAATGATTGAAAGAAATGCTCTAATAAACATTTTACTATTACAGAGAATTTAGTTAAAATAACGCAGAAACATTTAGGAAATCCCTGTAATAACATTTATGTCTCTGCCTGGTATGCATTCATATACTCAAAATCGATACATCTCGGTATCGATTCAAAGTTCTGTGTTATTTATACGTTTTAATAATTTATGTATATTCAGATTAATTATTAACGATAAGCCTTTTACGTACACATGTTTGTATGTTGTTGTTTATATTTGTTATTGGTATTGGGTGTAGTTACTATTTAGTTTATGTTCGAGTTTAGTATTTCGTTGTTTTATTAATTTCTGTGTAGTTATGTAGATTACATTTGTGAATGCATTTTAATTAAAAGTGGTTCATATTGTTTATTTGATATATGAGTTAATCACTATATTTTCAATTCACAAGTGCTACAAAATTCCACCGAAGAGATGCTGTTATGCTCCTTACTTTTCATATGTAATTTAAACCGATGGAAATAGATTTGTCAAATAAAACATTAAAACCACAAGGCGTGTTTTTTAAGTAAATACATTTCCTAAATGTGGTCGCTGTAGCGCTGCAGTCGTTGTCCCGCACATGCGCACTAGGTATCTAATAGGTGTCCCAAAATTAACGCAAGAGTTGAATTTCTCGCCATTTGTGCAGTAAAGTGTTGGCAATCCTTAAAAAAACAATTCGACAGCTGACAGTTAAGGTTAGTAAAAATGGAGCGTTACACGATAGAACAACGTGTCTTCAATATTGAACAATATTTCAAAAATAATGAAAGCTTAGCGGCCGCTTTTCGAAAATTTCATACAAAATAGAGTCAGAATAGTGTTTTAACTTCGTCAACTGTGGAGTGATTAATTGAAAAAGTCAGGGAGACTGGAACCGTTGGAGACGCCAAACACACCGGTCATCCAAAAACAAGCCGTTCAAATGTCAATATAAAAGCAGTGCGTGAGGGTGTCGGCGATAATTCAGGAACCTCAATTCGGCTTGTGGATAAGAATTGCAAATTTCAAGAAGCTCTCTACATCGTATACTCACTAAAGACCTGTGTTTCCTTGCTTACAAAATTCAATTAACACAACAACTGAAGCCTAATGACCATGCGCAGCGAAGAGAGTTCGTTAAATGGATTATTGAACATCAACAAATGGATGTTGATTTTTCGAACAAAATCATCTTAAACGATGAAGCACATTTTCACCTTGATGGCTTTGTTAATCGCCAAAATTGCCGCTTTTAGGGTTCTGAGAACCTACATGTGATTGTCAAAAAACAAATGCATCTACAACGTGTCACTGTTTGGTGGGGATTTTGGGCTGGAGGCATAATACATTTTTGAAAATGAAGCTGGTCAAGCAGTGACTGTTACTGGTGCTCGATATCGCGACATGATAACACAATTCTTTCTGCCGAAATGGATGATATTGATTTGGCCAATATGTGGTTTCAACAAGACGGTGCCACATGCCATACAGCCCGTGAAACAATTCAATTACTGTATGAGAGTCGTGTACTCTCTCGTTTCGGTGATCAGAATTGGCCCTCTAGATCGTGTGATTTAACACCATTTGATTTCTTTTTATCGGGCTATTTGAAATCATGGGTCTATGTCAACAAGCCCACAATCACCCCTGCATTAAAGGAGGAGACTCAACGCTGCATCAACGGAATTTAGCCACATTTATGTATAATGGTCATGGAAAATTTCGACAAACGAGTGCGTATGTGCATGCGAAGCCCTGCAGGCCATTTGCCCGATGTGTTATTTCATAAATAACTGTATCGTATGTACTTTATGATATAATAAAAAATAACAATTAAACGACTAAAAACTGTGTTTTCTATTTACATCTGTTGGTAAGCATTAAATGCCAGTGGGGAAGCATTCTGTCGTGTTTCGTGTTGCTTGGGCGTACTTAATATGCTTCAAACTATTGAAAATCCTGCTGATTGTGAAATATGCGCCGTGGTTCGCTTTCTGCATGCAAAATCCTTTCGAACCGTTGAAGTTCATCGACAGATCAGTAAACTGGATCACTTAAAGCGACGAAAATTTTCGGATTGGACTCGGCTAAAGTTTGAATAAAATCCTGGATTCCATCGAAAAGTCATCTTCACCGAAGAAGTTCATTGTTGGCTTAATGGCTTTGCCAATAAACAGAATATGCGTTATCGAACAGCATATGCTCCAAAAAACTCCATTATAACCACAAACGTGAGGCGTGGATTTCATGCCGGAAGTGTGCTTGGACCATATTTTTTCGTCGATAAAAATGATCGCCATGTTAGGGTAAATGGAGTTCACTCTCGTGCCATGTTGGAAGAATATTGTTGGCCAGAATTGGATGAAGTTGACATCACTGATATGTGGTCCCATGACACACAGTTGGTCAAACAATTGAACTATTGAAGGGGAAGTTCGGTAACCGTGTAATCTCGAGATGTGGTCCAGTCGAGTGGCTACCTCGCTCTTGCGATTTAACGCCGTTCGATTTCTTTTATAGGATTGTGTTAAGTCGTTGGTCTATGTCAGCAAACCAACAACGTTAGAGGACCTCAAGGACAATATCGATCATGAAATTGCCAACGTTTCGGCCGATATTTGTGAAAGAGTGGTGGAAAATTTAAATCGATAGCTGCAAATGTGCTCACGGTGGCCATATGAACAAAATCGAGTACTTAAATGTAACATGTGTACCTGTATCTGGTATAAATATCAGCCCAATAGCTTAATTATCCTGTATTTTATTTAAATACAAAATTATTATGTCCTTATTGAGAAGCCTATATTAAAATGTCATTTAAAAAACGCACCTCGTACATACATATTTTGTGTATTCATGGACAAATAAATTTTCGTCGTTTCATAAATGCATTAATATTAAGTAATTACTAGTCATTATTATTATGTATAAAGTGTTACAATATTTTGTAATATCGTAAACGATAAGAAAATAAATGGTGAATGACATATCAGCACAATTATCTGCTTTTCTATTTCAACATGGGGGTGTCCTTAAAACAACAACCATTGTTTTATAATTGGATAGGCATTTGTAATTATGTTTGCGACATAACAAAAGACTTACTAAGTTACTTTCAACGCACAGAAAACTGACGTCTATAAGAAAATATACTTTTCTTATTATGTCTTGACAGCCAATTTGTATATTTATTTAATATTCAGGAATTTTAATATCTGATTTTCATTTTAAATGAGACATTGACGTCAACCTTCAATATTAAAGTAAATTGGTTTGCTTGAAATGAGTTAATAAAATTTTGTATTATTAAAATGGTACAGTTCCCTATCTAAATATAGTTTTAATATATTCACATTAAAAATTTAGAAAGGAATGTTAAATGAAACTTCCTTTATTTTGGTATTAATTTATATATTTTACTATAGGATTTGTTATATTCCAAAAGGTAATTGTTTTTTAATGAATTTAAATTACATTTGGTTTTTGAAAATAGGTATGTTAATATTTTAAATCTATTTGACATATATAGGCACCATACATTATCTATATATATATATATATATATATATATATATATATATATATATATGTATATATAAAAACGAATGTTTGTCTGGATGTCCTTTATAGAATCGTAAACTATGCATTTGATCATGTGATGATCTTTAGCAAAGTTGTTGTGCATGAGCCCGCGAAGGTTTCTAAGGTGGTACGACCCCAATTGGAAATTTTGCAAAACAATTAATGGATATTGGAAATGGGCGAATGCAAATTGATGAATCTACGCAATGTATCACCTTGCCAGCAAACTTCTGTAAGATCACAGAAAGCATAGACAAATTGGTGCAAAAAGTTTTCCAAAACATTGCACGGAACTACAAAAATCATCTGTGGCTCAGTGCGCGTGCTATATTAGCGGCCAAAAACATCGATGTCACTATCATCAACTTCACCATTAAGAATGGAATACCCGGCAAAACGACAACATGTAAGTCCATCGATACTGTGGTGAATCAAGACGAAGTTGTCAACTATTCAACTGAATTCTTGAATTCGCTTGATTTTCCAGGCATGCCACCGCACGTTCTTACATTGAAAATTGGCGTACCTATCATTCTTCTTCGAAACATAAATCCACCACGACCTTGCAACAGAACCAGACTCTCAGTCAAGAAAATGATGAACAATGTTATCGAGGCAACAATTTTGACTGGAAAATTCAAAAGTGAAGACTTACTATTGCCACGTATCCCAATGATCCCGACAGATATACCATTCGAATTCAAACGTTTGCAGTTCCCGGTACGACTCGCTTTCGCAATGACTATCAACAAAGTATTGTACAAGTACAATCGTTGCAAGTGTGTAGATTAAATTTGGAGAATCCATGCTTCTCACATGGGCAGCTCTATATGGTCTGCTCACGCGTCGGAAAACCTGATTTATTCGTTTACGCACCAGATGGAAAAACAAGAAATATTGCGTATCCCACAGCACTTCAATAAACATCGAATTGAAATGAAACTCTGCAATGTCACAATTTTTTCAAAATGAACAAAATCAATAAAATGACTCCAAATGAATTGAATATTTGTGTAATGTCTTTCCTTCAAATTTATTTTAGTTGGTGGAGTAGCAATAGTAGAATAGTAGAATATAGTAATAAAATCCAAAATTAATTAAAGTATTTCGCCTCAAAAGAAATATTTAAGCACAGATGTAAATCGAATGCTAAACCAGTTGAGTCACGCAATTTCCAAAATGGAATACCAGAAACTATTAGGTGCGCCACTAGGTTCTCCCTGTTTTTCAAGAGATGGCTCCAGTAGTAAGTGCTAGTCGATTGTGACATAACCAAAATGTCATGAATCAAGCTTAGACATATGGTAAACAAACCGCAGAGAACAAAATCATGGGGACTGCCCGGTCATGCTTCTACGTCGTCGGTTCGGCCGAATATTCACCCTGCGAAGTTTTTGCTGTGTATTTGGTGGGACCAGGGCGGTGTTATTTATTATGAGCTATTGAAGCCGAACGAAACGATCACTGTGGAACGGTATCAAACTCAATTGATGCGATTGAGCCGAGCACTGCGCGACAAGCGGCCACAATACGACCAGAGGCACGAAAAAGTGATTCTACAGCATGACAACGCTCGACCACACGTTGCCAAACCCGTTAAAACCTACTTAGAAACGCTCGAATGGGAGGTCCTGCTCCACCCCCCATATTCCTCAGATATTGCGCCGTACGATTATTACTTGTTCCGTTCGATGGTACATGGTCTGGCTAATCAGAAGTTCCGCTCATATGAAGACATCTCAAAATGGCTTGATTCGTGGATAGCCTCAAAAGACGAACACTTCTACCGTGACGGTATTCGAGCTCTGCTAGAAAGATGGGAAACAGTTGTCCCTAGCGATGGGCAATATTTTGAATGATTCATTTGTAGACAGTTTTTCACAATAAAGTTGCATTTTCATCCAAAAAAAAATAGCGAGAACTTAGTTGCGCACCTAAAAGTAAAATAAATCTATTTAAAATAACCAGTCCTGGTATTTACATAAAATCTGAAGCCATGCGCTCGAATATCGTCTATTCCGATCCATTCTTTTCATTAATCTGTATTTAATATACATCTTTCAACTATAAAAAACTATAAATAATGTTATAATATATCGGAGCATATTTGCATACTACACTGCTCAAAACAATTAGAGGATATTTGGAAAAATGATAATAGAATAAATAAATAAAGAATGTAGCACCTCGCAGATATTTTTATATTTAACTAAAACGTTTTTAAATAAAAAACTGAAGGCCTTGACACGTTCGAGCTTGTTTGTGCACATTATAAAGCTACTAAGGCACTAGAGTGAATAAATATCATTAAATGAATACACAATTATGAGACTTTATAAGAAGTTTTATTGATAAAATAGCAAAAAATCTATTGTCAATAATGTGTATGATCTCCTCGAACGGCAATAAAGGTTTGACATCTCATCGGCATTGATTGAATCAGGACATCAAAACATCTTGTGCAATATTATTCCATTCCTATATCAGAGCAATATAGAGTTCCTGAATTATTCGCGATGGTATATTTCTTGCTGCAACATGTATTCCTAAGCACGTTTAATAGGCTTATCATCAGGATAATTTGCTAGCCGGTCCATTCTACTGATTCCCAATTGTTCAATACAGTTGTTCACGATGTTTGCTCGATGTGGACGGACATTGCCATCCATTAAAATGAATTATTCAGCCATAGCGCCAGCGTACGGAAGAACAATGGGTCTCAAAATTTCATCAAGATACCTCTGAGCAGACAGGTTGCCATTCTGTACCACATAAAGTTCTATATAATTTCCTGCGCTTATCACAACCCATACCATTACACTCCCACCTTCATATTGCGGCTTTTCTCGGAAAAAGTTTTGGCGATTACATGCTGCAGGTTCACGCCAAATTAAAATAGGCTTATTGTTCGGATTTAAAGCGAATTTTTCGTCACAAAACAATACTTGTGCCCTGTCATCGTAATTTCAATTTCTATGCTGCTCAGCCCATATTCTTGGCGAGGTTTTATGAAAAGCAATTAGTGGAACACATTTTAGGAGTCTTCAAGCATACATGCCAACGTTATGAATACGATTTCTCATTGTTTGAGTTGATATTACTCTTCCCGTAACAGCAGCACACTTCTAAGCTGGGTCGCGTTATGCGTGCGGTTTCTACGTGCAAATACTGTTGGGTGTTGAATATCTCTTGTTCTCAGCTTCTCTGAACATCTACAGTTTCTAAAAACCAATTCAACATGCGAAATCACACTTTGGCTTACTGCAGAAACTTCAGCAACAGCTTGCTTTCTTCGTCCGTCTTCAAATTGACCTATGGTTCTCCAAGCTTGTGAATGAGTCAAATCGCGCTGCCTTAACATTATTACCCGTAGTTACAGTTAGTTGTTAAAAGTATTATCTAATTTCGTCTGGGATCAGCTTGCTATCTTGCAGCTTGAGACCATTATGAGCTGGTTATTGATAAATCGCTGTAAATTTACACTTATTACTCATTCGTAATCCGAAAGTTTGAGAAATCTAGCATACTTGGATTTAAAATCATTTGTATTTTATTGTCTACAATGTCTATAACGTTTTTATGTTAACAAAGGAGAGTCCTTTCTGAGATTTTTGAGGTTTAAAATTTCTATAAACATTTATGGTCAAATGTAGGAAATTCAGTTTAACGATAATATAAGCTTTCGTAGAATTTCTTAGAATCTAAAACGCTCCTTATAACATTTACATAATAATTTTGCTTTTTGTTATTTCTTTTCTTTATAGAATGTTAGTGTTTGAATTGTTGCCTATTTTATAATTCAATAGAAATAATTTTTTTCCGATGGGAATAAAGTCGTAGAACAGATTTTCGAAAGGCGTTGAAGAGAATTGCATTGAAAATAAAATAATCAACGAAATCGTACGTCTTTTTTTTATTGTTTGATGGAAAGCTTTCCTAATTGCTCTTGTAGCAATCGATATTTTACAGCTAATTCTAAAGGCTGTTTCAAATTTTGCGATTTTATTAAAGAGTAAATAAAACACATAATTTGCATTCACTTTTAACACTTTTTATTGGTAATTGAAGTTCCAGTTACGACATTTATAAGCGAAGAATAATATCTGCCAAATGGCCTCCTCTTGCAACTCCACAGACATCCGCTCTTTGGTTAAAATATTCAATAACATTTTGACATAATTCAGGCTCTATCTCACCAATGACACGAATAATTTCATTTTTCAAAGCAGAAATTGATTGTGGATTGTTTTTATAAACCTGACTTTTCACATAACCCCAAAGGAAATAGTCTAACGGTGTCAAATCACATGATCTTGGTAACCAATTGACATCACCGTTTCTTGAGATTACACGTCTAAGAAATTTTTCCCTCAATAAATCAATTGATTCGTGTTCAAAGTGAGGTGTAGCGCCATCCTGTTGAAACCATCCTCTAGATATTCATTAATTCAGGCCACAAAAATTCGGTTATCATCCGACGATATCGATCACCATTGACAGTTACAGCTTCACCAGCAGCATTTTCAAAAAAGTAAGGTCCAATTATACCACCTGACCATAATGCACACCAAACAGTAACTTGTTTAGGATGCATAGGTTTCTCATGAATAATTCGTGGATTTTCCTCACCCTAGATACGGCAATTTTGTTTATTAACATAGCCACTAAGTTCAAAATGTGCCTCATCGGAAAACATTAATTTTTGGAAAAAATCAACTGTCTGTTCATTAATGAAATTGACAAATGAACGATAAATAATCTAGTGGCTTCAGTTCCTGTGTTATTTGAACCAGAGCTAAATCTTTGTGTAAAATACGCCATATTGTTGATCCACTAAGTTCAAGTTGTGAACGTCGTCTGATGGACATTTCAGGATCTTCAGCAACACTTTCACGAACGAAACCAATATTTTCTTGTGAACGACTACTACGACTATATTTTGTACTTTTTTGATCGTCCACGGAACCAGTCACTTGAATTTTTTTAATAATTCGACCAATACTGCTTTCAAATGGACGATTATATAAATCATAAAATCCACGTAATTTTCTAAAATCTCTTTTCACAGAACGCTGATTTTCATAAAATAATTCAAAAATTTGAGCGCGTTGTTGTACCGTGTACGAAGCCATTTTTATGAATGTCATACATCACACTTTTTAAATGTCTACATATCCAGACAAATTAATTGCGCCATCTATATTTTATTTATTCTAAAAAAGAACCGCGCAATTTGAAACACCCTTTATTTATATCCCCATTTTGCCACATACGTTTGAAATTTCCACATACACAATGCAACAAGTCCCCATCATTGCCTATTAGTAATTACAATATAATACTAATAATATTAAACCTTTAGATATAATTCCTAAGCGATTTTAATTTGTGGATCCTAGCTGTTATATTTGGCGAATTCTCCTCAAACCATGGTAAATTTGTTGCAGATAATTTATCAATCAAGTCTCCGAACTGTCTGATTGGAATGTTTAATTCAAAGATGGGGCGGCGACAAGGAGGCAAGCAGAGGATCGGAGAGATCAGCATTACCTCAAACAAAGAAAAGGAGGATCCCGTCCTGCTTTTGAATTGAGGCGACGGCGGTTGTAAATCAGCTGGACTTCAACCCTTTAGAGTGCGATACATTTCAATTACTGAACTGAAACTGGTCGATAACAGCACGGTGTGAATTCCTATTTAGTCCTTGTTTCTGTTTCTTTTGTTCGTCGAGTGGAAAAGGAACTTTTTCGTATCAGGTAATTTGATCTTTTTTCCTATAATTGCATTTATTTTTAATAATACTATCTCATTTCTGATAAAGGAAAATATTATTTATTATATTCACGTTTTCAATTCTTCTAATTTATATTAAATTGAAATTAATTGTTAAGCATTTAATTTTGTAATTTACTATATTTTTCCTATGACAATAATAGACTCTTCCTCTAGATTTTTAGAAAAAATTACGCTTTGTTGTTTGAATTGTTTTTTAGTAGTTTTGCTTGAATGTTCTTCGTTAGTATCTGCGGAAAAACTAGCTATTTCTTTTGCTTTATGATATAAATAAAGCTATTTAAGGACTTTAGTTCTCTTTGAGAATGTAATGGATTTTATATTTCACATTAATAATCTATGTTTATTTGTTTGTCAGACTTTTTACACGCTCTGCTGTGTATTTTCAGTTTGATCAACTGCTGAATTTATAATAGTAATGATAACACTTTCTTCTTAGCCAAATGCGGCCGTTTCTACTTGATTTCTTCGCTCAAACGTTGCAATAAGTTCGCATAATACTCGCTGTTGATAGTTTTTCCTATTTTAAGATAGTCAATGAAAATTATTCCACGCGCATTCCAAAAAACTGATGCCATGACATTGCTTGCAGATAAAACGGTCTTCGCCTTCTTTGGAGCCGGTTCTCCTTTTTGAGTCCATTGTTTTGGATGTTCTTTTTGTTTCGGGTATCATGTGATGGACCGACGTTTCATCCATGGTTATGAATCGGTGCAAAAATTCTGCTCTGTTACTCTGAAACTTTGCTAAACACTCAATTGAAACATCTTCACAATACTGTTTTTGCTCGAGTGTGACCAAACGCGGTACCCATCTTGCACACAACTTTCTCATATCCAAATTTTCAGATAATATGCGATGGACCGCACTTTTTGAAAGCTCGCGCACTTTCAATCGATGGTCATCCGCGTTGTGGATTTTCTTCACCATTTCTGGAGTTATCACCTCATTTGGTCGACCACTGCGATGTTCGTCTTGGCAGCTCATACGGCCTCGTTTAAACTCTTTAACCCAATATTTCACTGTTGTAAACGAAGGAGCAGAGTCACCCAATGTAGAATCCAGTGCATCTTTTATATCGGTTGGGCTGGGGCATTTCAAATAAAAGTATATGTGACGTAACGATGACCAATTTTCTCCATGAAATTTTCTCCTGAAAACGTTCAATATTGATGGCTGTCAAACAAAAATTAAACAACGTGCCGTCTTCAAACTTGAAACGTATGCTTTATAGATTGTGTACTTTCTAATACAGTGATATTTTTCAAATAACTACCGCCATTTTTGGGTCAAACTGGGTATTTATCGGACCACCCACGTAGAATATCAGGAGATCTGGTTCCAATATGATAGCTGCCCCGCGCGTTTAGATGTGTAAAATTCTTTAAATCAGTCATTTTCAATTCATTAAATTGCTACAAGTGGTACTATAAATTGTCCAGCAAGGTCACCTTGTTTAACACCTTGTGATTTCTTCCTGTGGGGACACCGTAAGAGCAAAAATTTTACATAGTACGTCACCCAGATGTTAATTCTTTGAAAGAAGCAGTAATTGATGAATACGCGTTAATTACTAATAGGCCACTAACTCTAGTTATAAATGTACATATATTGTTTATTTAGTTTTTGAACGTAATACCGCAATATATCGAACAGTTCGCTGTTCAAATAAAATTATCCAAGACGTTTGCTTGCTTTATTTCAATAGAGCTTTTAAAACACAACGTTACCTTAACTATGAGTTTAATTAAAAAATAAAATACAATTTTGTAGCTTAGTTTCTATTAATCTAACTTTACATTTCTACGGATCTAATTACTATATTTTATTACCGCAAATACATTAATTTTTAGTTAAATCATGATTATGCTTACCATAAAAATATCGCTCAATCGATAAAACATAAAATTATTCATTCCACTATTGCGTCGCGTCTGTAATATTGAACATTCTACGGTGACATTTAAGGCTAGCGTAACAAGCTGAACTGGTATAGATACACGAAGACAACAAGAGAAAAGATAGAAGCTTATTTCTGTTGTCAAGTCTGGGTGTTTAACATCCAATAACATGTCGAAACTGAACACTGCTACAGTGAAAGAATGTAATCAAACGTCTATGTAAATACAGTTTTGAGCTTGTGTGTGTGTACCTATACATACGTATTTGTGCGAATCGATTCGATACGAGCACAGAATTGAAGATTCTTAGTAGTTTTCGATACAAAGCAAGTACTCTTTTGTATTTTATAAGATATTCTTTGCTATCTCTTACGTACTGAATATCTATTGAATAAGTTTTAAATTGCATCCGATTTTATGTCGTTATATAACAGTACTGTCTTCAACATTGCAAAAAAAAAAATTTGAAATATGGAACTGAGCAATTCTTTCTTCACTTCTAAACTAAGAGAATCTTTTTCTGTGATTATTAAATATTTGGTACTGTAAATGAATTCGTAGGTAAAGAATCATGGCACGATTTTATTAATTTTAATCAATTCTTATCGCGGTACCAGAACAGTGAACTTTCGTCAAATCTGCAAGAACCTTTTCATATTGGCGGTGTTTTCTTGATTACATTGCAGGTAAAAAGTGATGTTTGTCAATTATTTCAAACTACAAAGAGACTGAACAACGACATTTTCACCACATCTACTTTAGTTCCCATCAAATAACCTTATCTGAACGGTACTGTCAATGTTAATAGAGATGACTGAAACCATTCATTACGAGTGCCTTTAAAACAGCGTCCAATTCTTTTTGTAGCTTCTGTCTTCTAATATCTTCCTTCATTTGAAGCTATAGCACTAAGTTATATCAGAATTACAAGTTGGATTCCGTACAGATTTGATAATTTTAAAGCACAAGAGTACTTTGGGCGAGCATTATCGTTTCCGAGCGGTGAAAGTGGAGGAATAAAATCCATTATAATAACTGACAAAGCAGAAGCGATTACAAAGGTACGTTGCTATCAAATCAGCTGTTGATGAGGAACACCAAACTGAACACAATTTATGAAATAATATGGTGTCATCGATTCTATCAAAGCCTTTTGTGAAGTCAGTGTCTTCTGAATCAATGCTGGAACTGGTATACTTGGTAATCTCAGACAAATTATTTATAGTTGATATATCTGATATACGAGGGTGGTCCCATAAGTAACAAGCCTGACCTAGAAATGGCGGTAGTTGTTTGAAAAATATCATTGTATTAAAAAGTACACAATCCATAAAGCATAGATTTCAAGTTTGAAGACGCCACATTGTTTAGTATTTGTTTCGCAGTCATCAATATTGAACGTTTTCAGTGAATTTGTGAAAATGCAGAAAATTGGTCATCGTTTCGTGATACAATACTTTACTTGAAATGTGCCAACCCAACCGATATAAAAGCTGATGTGGATTCTACTCTGGGTGAGTTTGCTCCTTCGCTTACAACAGTGAAATATTGGGTAACTGATTAAACGAGGCCGTACGAGCTGCCAAGACGAGCATCGCAGTGGTCTACCAAATGAGGCGACGACTCTAGAAATGGTGAAGAAAATCCACAAAGCAATACTGGACGATCGTCGACTCAAAGTACGCCAGCTAGCAGACATAGTAGGCATTTCAAAAAGCGCAGTACATTGCATATTATCTGAAAATTTGGTCATGAGAAAGCTATGTGCAAGATGGGTGCCGCGTTTGCCCACACTCGAGCAAAAACATTGTCGTGAAGATCAATTGAGTTAGAAGTTTCACAGCAACAAAGCAAAAGTTTTGTGCCGTTTATAACCATGGATGAAACATGGATCTATCACTTCACACCCAAGTCAAAAGAATAATCAAAACAATGGATTCAAAAGGGAGAACCGGCTCCAAGGAAAGCGAAGACCATTTCACCTACAGGCAAGATCATGGCATCGGTTTTTTAGGATGCTCGTGGAATAATTTTCATTGACTATCTTGAAAGCCGGAAAACTATAAACTGGGAATATTATGCGAAATTATCGCAATGTTTGAGCGAAGAAATCAAGCAAAAACGGTCGCATTTGGCTAGGAAGAAACTATTGTTTCATCAAGACAATACACCAACTCACAAATCCGTTATTGCAATGGCCAAAATTAATGAATTAAAGTTTAAGTTGCTACCTCATGCACATTATTTACCAGATTTGGCCCCCTCGGATTATTTTCTGTTCCCGAACTTTAAAAAATGGCTCAGTGGTCAAAGATTTTCCATGAAGAAGTGCTGTCAGCTATTTTGAGGAGCAAGACAGTTCATATTGTAAAAAGTGTATCGAACTTATTGAACATCGCCGGGAAAAGTGTATAGAGCTGAGAGGAGATTATGTTGAAAAATAAATATATTTCTTTCCAAAATTTTTGTATTTTCTTTTTTGGGTCGAGTACTTCTGAGACCGCCCTCGTATATGAGATTTGTAACACTACAAATCACTTTTGAACAACTAATCTCTTTTTATTAGATTACCTGGTGTTTCTTCCATTAACCCTAATTCTTCTTCAAATCTTTCTTCAGGTTTTTACGCTAATTTCGACTTTTTTCCAATTATTCAATTTTCATAAACGTCGATGATAATGGATTCTATTATATGTTTATTTGTCTTTATTTTGATCGTTTTGATTCGAAATTTAAGTAAGTCAAGAGAATTATAAATTTTATTTAAAAAATAATACCACTTTTCAAGTCCACGTGTAGGAGCTTTTTTATCGTTTGAATATTATGTAATAATCCAATGTAATACTACAATAAAAGGTTTTAAATTTATTTTAACACACGTATTGTTCAAAGATAATACATTTAAATACAAAATTAATGTTTTTTAAAAGAGGGGCGAATCAAAAAAGGCTAAAAAAGTAATCATCCCTTTTCATAAACACGCACAGAAAAATCTACACCTACATTAGATGATCGCTTCAAAAATACACGCACACCAATCGACTTTATCTGAAATGAAAAATACCGACCAAACAATACCGTCGCACGCGTGTGTGTATACACGTCCGCCTGCGCTTGTCTTTGAGTTGTTTTTATTTGCAACCTACAAAAGTGCTGAGAGAATGCTTCGTTGAAATTATCTAAATTTAAATCGTAATCATCCGAAGTGACGGCAGCGCTGTAGGAAATGAAACTCGAACACACGTGAAAAAATGCCCGACCCATCCCTAAACGTTGAGGTTATGTTTCGTTTTTCCTGTTTATGTTTACAGTTGATTAAGGATTTAATATTTTACATGAATAAACATCGGTTAGATTGTTTACGGGAGTGAAATTCGTGACACCCATTTCTTTAGTATAGTTGTTAATTAGTGAAAAGTACGGCATAAGGATTTTATATAAATGCGAGGGTGGCTGCTTATATTTCGGTAATAGCAAACAAACAAATATTTTTTATTATCGAAAATAGCTTTATTGCTTTTCAAAGTATTTTTCTTGGAAACCAATTCACTTTCGCATTCGCTTAAACCAATTCGAAAAGCATTACAGCCACTGTGAAGGCGGTGTCTTCAAAATATGAGTTTTGGATGCCTCAACCTGCCACTTTGGCATAGAAAACCGTTGACCACGAAATTTATTCTTCACGTGTGGGAAGAAAAAGAAATCACAGGGTGCTACATCAGGGCTGTACGACGGATGGCCCATCAATTCAATGTTTTGCCTGGTCAAGTATTCAATTGTTTGAACCAAACTGTGAGAGCTCGCATTGTCATGGTGGAGAATGATGTGTCGCTTTAGGTTTGTATTCCTTATTTCTTCAAACACTGTTGGCAAAGAAATAGTTGTGTATCATTCGGAATTGACTGTTCTACAACTCTCTAAGGGCACGGTTACAACGTGTTTGATGTGTTTCTAGCGCCAACAACTTTTGTTGGTTTTGGTTCATCTTGTAATACCCACATAGTCGACTGCTGTTTAAGATTCATAACCTGTGACAACTTTATAAATGTTCTTTGAAGCACCGCCATTGTACTTTTTGTGCATTTCTTGGCACTAATCGACACGAGTCTTTTTCTGAGGGGATTGTCATATTATGTGGTATCCAATGTGAACATAGCTTCTCAACGGCTAAACGTTCATGCAGGATCCTATGCACACTGGTGTTACTAATACCTACTAATACATAAAGATGCCTTGAACTCACGGTATGTCGCATGACGGTTTTGCATTATCAATTCAGACACTGCATTAATGTTTTCCGACACAACAACATTTGTGGAACGAACCTTTAGGAAATTCATCGTCCAAAGAAGGCCATTCAAATTTGAATTCACTATGCTAACGATAGACTGGAGTTTTCGATGGTGCTTCATCACCATAACACATGGATCAATAAGTCCCGAGACTAACCCATAGATGGCGCTCGTAGTAAACCAGTAACGACGTCTTTCTAGAGTACTAACCTTTGCTTGAAACGTGTCAAAATTTTAAGTCGATCGGACCAGAAACAGCTGAGTTATCGAGGTTGGAGTAAAGTCGTTTTGTAGTTTGTTTAAACAATGGACAAAACCGAGTTTCGTGTTCTGATAAAACATTGTTTTTTAATGGGTAAAAACACCACGCAAGCAAAACAATGGATTGAAAAATGTTACCCGGACTCTTGTCCATCAAAAGCAACGATTTGTCGGTGGTTTGCCGAGTTTAAACGTGGTCGTACCGACACAAATGACGCGAAACGCTCGGGTAGACCTGTGGAAGCCGTTACACCGGAAAATGTGAGTGAAGTGACAAAAATTATAATGAAAGATCGTAAAGTGAAGCTCCGTGAGATTGCTGAGATGACACAGATATCATATGGAAGTGTATTTACTATCCTTCATGAAAAATTGAGCATGAAAAAGGTTTTTTCCAAGTGGGTGCCGCGATTGCTCTCGATGGAACAAAAACAGCAACGAGTCGATGATTCAGAAAGCTGTTTATCGCTATTTACTCGCAACAAAAAAGATTTCTTGCGTCGTTACGTGGCCATGGACGAAACATGGATACATCACTACACTCCAGAGTCGAAGCGGCAGTCATCTGAGTGGCGCACAGCTGGCGAAAGCCGTCCGAAACGTCCGAAAACGCAGCAGTCAGCTGGCAAAGTCCTGGCGTCAGTTTTTTGGGATACACATGACGTGATTTTCATTGACTACCTCGAAAAAGGTAAATCGATCAACAGTGATTATTATATTGACTTACTGGTGCTTTTGAAGGAGGAAATCGCAAAAAAACGACCGCACATGCAGAGAAAAAAATCCTTTTTCACCAAGACAATGCACCCTGCCACAAGTCGATGAAAACAATGGCAAAATTGAACGAATTGGGTTTTGATCTGCTTCCCCACCCCCCATATTCGCCAGATTTAGCCCCCAGTGACTACTGGCTCTTTGCTGATCTTAAAAAAATGCTCCAGGGAAAAAGATTTGGCTCAAATGAGGAGGTCATCGCTGAAACTGAAGCTTATTTTGAAGCGAAAGATAAATTTTTTTATAAACATCGTATTGAAAAATTGGAAAAGCGTTGGAACCATTGTATCACCCTAAAAGGTGATTATGTTGATGAATAAAAAAAAATTTTGCAAAAAAAATGTTGTTTTCATTGTTAGTCTCGGGACTTATTGATCCATGTGTTATAAAGAATTCAACTCGTCGCTGCATTCTTGTTGAGATAATCCACTCCGAAAATTATGGAAAATAATTGCACGAAAATGTTCGCGAGTTAATTCCATTTTTTCGCTGACATAAAATTTTTGAATTACTGTCAACAACATAAATAGGGACCAGCAGCACTAACAGTTGTTGGTTTTAGCTCATCTTCGAATACACACACAGTCGACTGCTGTTTACTATCGGGCTCATACGTATAGATCCAGGATTCATCACCTGTGACGACTTCATAAATGTTCTTTGAAGCACCACCATTGTATTTTTTGTGTATGTCTTGGCACCAATCGACGCGAGTCCTTTTTTGAGCGGTTGTCAACGTGAGCATAGGTTCTTGACGGCTAAATGTTCAAACAGGATCTTATGCACGCTGGTGTTATTAATAATTAGAGATGCTTTGATCTCACGGTATGTCACATGAAGGTCTTGCATTATCAATTCAGACAGTGCATTAATGTTTTCCGACACAATAACATTTGTGGGATGACCTTTACGAAATTTATCGTCCAAAGAAGGCCATTCAAATTTGAATTCACTATATCAAGGATATACTGTAGTTTTCGATGGTGCTTTATCACCAAATACATAATTCAGCTCGTCGATGCAATCTTGTTGAGATATTCCACACCGAAAATTATGAAATATAAATGCACGAAAATGTTCGCCAGTTAATTCCAATTTTTCGCTGACATAAAATTTTCAAGTTACTGTCAACAATAGAAATAGCGACCGGATAATAAAACTCTCAAAGTATGTATATTGTCAAAAATGACAGACTTTATGATCTAATCATCAGATCGGAGGTAGTTCCCGAAATATAAGCGTCTACCCTCGTATGTATACCATAGAGAATTTCGTTTAAAATCCATTTACCTTTATTTTATTATTTATTTGTTACTTTTATGATATTTGAAATACTTTTGAATGTGTGTTACATATTGTTTACTTTTCATTTAGTTTTCGTTATATTTCTTCTCAACTTTAGTCAGAGGTTGTATGCCTGTATTTTCCTGCGTGAATTAAGATCATCTGAATCATTAATTTGATTCTTTTCTTAATAAACTTTCCGAAATTTTGTTTCATTTATTCGTTACTTTGTTTTGTAAGCTGTCGTGTCGTCCGCAGATGTGACTTGTGAATGTTCGATATTTTACAGTGTTACAGCCTCTTTTGAATTGAATCTTCCGAACATAGCACACGCATAATGTATAGTATCAGATTAACCTGTGTCATTAGTATTGCTGTTGTCGTAAGTATTTAATACTTGAGTATACTAAAAAATTTTGCATTTGTTGTCATTTACATAAATCACCTTGATAGCGGATTTATTGGTAAGTTCGAAAAAGTATTACATTTACAATTTCGCTATGAAACATATAGCACTATCTGAAAAAACTTTCTACGAGGATGGTCCCAGAAGTTCCCGACCCAACAAAGAAAACACAAAAATTTTGGAAAGGTTGGTTCAGTAAGTTCGATACCCTTTTTATAATAAGAACTGTCTTGCTCCTCAAGATAGCCATTAACTGCCGACATTACTTCTTCATCGTTGGAAAATGTTTGACACTTTTTCAAGTTTGGGAACAGACAATAATCCGAGGAGGGTAAACCTGCAAATAGGGTGCATGAGGTAGCAATTTAAACTTTAATTCATTAATTTTGGAGATTGCAATAACGGATTTGTGAGCTGGTGCATTGTCTTGATGAAATAACGGCCGTTTTTGCTTGTTTTCTCCGCTCAAACGTTGCAATAATACTTGTCGTTGACAGCTTTTCCTTTTTCAAGATAGTTAATGAAAATTATTCTACGCGCATCCCAAAAAACCGATGCCATGTCCTTGCCAGCAGATGAAACGGTCTTCGACTTCTTTGGAGCAGGTTCTCCCTTTTGAGTCCATTGTTTTGATTGTTCTTTTGTCTCGGGTGTGAAATGATAGACCCATGTTTCATCTATGGTTATGAAACGGCGCAAGAATTCTGCTTTGTTGCTCTGAAACTTCGCTAAACACTCAATTGAAACTTCTTCAGGATACTGTTTTTGCTCGAGTGTGACCAAACGCGGCACCCATCTTGCACACAGCTTTCTCATGTCCAAATTTTCAGATAATATGCGATGTACCGCACTCTATGAAATGCCTTCTATGTGTGCTAGCTCGCGCACTTTCAGTCGACGTTCATCAGGTATCGGTTTGTGGATTTTCTTCACGATCTGTAGTCGTCACCTCATTTGGTTGACCACTGCGTTGCTCGTCTTGGCAGTTCGTACGGCCTCTGCTACCCAATATTTCACTGTTGTAAACGAAGGAGCAAACTCACTCAGAGTAGAATCCAGTTCAGCTTTTGTATGGGTTAGACTAAGGCCTTTCAAGTAAAAGTATTGTATCACGTAACGTTGGCCAATTTTCTCAATTTTTACAAATTCACTGAAAACGTTCACTATCGATGGTTGCCAAATACTGTACAGTGTGACGCCTTCAAACTTGAAACATATGCTTTATTGATTGTATACTTTCTAATACAGTGATGTTTTTCAAACAACTACCGCCAGTTCTAGGTCAGGTCGGGTACTCGTATTAAAAGAAAAACAAGTGACTGCTTTTCTGGATAACGAAATAACAAATCCGTAAAGTTTTATGCTAATATTTCAAGCTAATTTATCCATCGTGATGGATTATATAAAGTCTCAGTACTTAAAACATAACTTAGATAATGCACATTTTTTCACTACAATTAAAGGAAGCTAAGATTAAGTCGAAGACGAAATTAGAATCGGAGACTTGTATTAGCAATTTCTTTCATCACTGGTATATAAAGATACGTCAGTTTCTTTACAAAATATTTTAGTTTTATTATTGATACACGTGTTAATTTTATTACAAGAACCAAATTACCTTTACTATCATTAAAGAGTAGATGTAAATTAAAAAGCAAAAATTTATTACGGAAGAAACTTGTTTAAAAAACGGTCTTATAAAACTAAAACTCTCTGCGTAAAACAATTAACGGAAACTTCATCGAAATTAAAATTAGGAAATTTTAAACTTTTTTTAACCTGTTTTAAACTTTAAAAGTATGACATATGTTATCTAGTCTTTTAAATATTGTTACTTTGTTCGGAAAAATATAGACTGCATTAGTATTTTTTAGTAGATTGTATAAGATTACGGACGTAATAGTAATTCACGCATTGTTGAAATGTTCCGCTTAATGTACAAAATTTATTTTTAAATAAATGCAAATATGTTATATGCAGTCTAAATCAAACTTCTGAATAGCATAGTGTCACAGCACCTGGCTTGGAACTAGTTGCCTAAAAAAGTTGGCAGATCGAAGCACGTTCAATGTGACGCAGCTTTTAAATCGTTTATCGTTTTGGGAGTAGTTGGTACCTTTCTCAGTACACGTCAGTATGAAGGAAGAATAATCAACACTCTTCCTTTCTGTATGATCTTTCCACACTTGATTTGATTTTGATCTATGCTGAAACTTCATTCAATCTTATTAGAATCGTATAATACTTTTGATACGTATATTTATCTGCCATTGCCAATTGCCAAAAGCAATTAATTTTTTTAAATATTCTTTTAATTACGAAGAGAATATATTAACTATTATACATTATTACAATAGTAAATCCCGGTGTTTACTTTTATATAAACAGACATAGATATATCATTGTGGACTGGACGCAATCTGTTACAACGTTTCATGACCGGTCCCCACTTACAAATGCCATTTCATTTGTAATATTCGTCCAAAGAAATTGTGAGTTGTTGGGTAAGGTTTTCCGTACATAGAAACGACAGCCAATATTTTAGTCGGATTTCTTTTATTTGTCTCGAGCGATGAAAACCGGTACGCTGCAGTTTTACCAAGGAAGCGAAATGCACCTCGATAAATATGAATTTTCCGCTGAATTTATTTCGCTGCGTAAATACCTCCTGAAATTGCCTGAATTGTTGCTCTCTGTCTGAAAAATTCAACGTTCCGTGAATACATTTGAAATTACGCTCGAATCACTATTTGAAATCAATTATATGAATTACATGGCAAGGGAAATTCTCGACATGGAAAACGTTTAAGTGCTATTTGCATTAATGTTTGAGGACGTGAAAAGAAGAACAAAAACAAAGTTTATTTATAATTTTGTGTCCGGATTTTCTTTTCATAAATCTTAATCGGATATCCGAGTTATTAAAACGTCAGCATTCTGTGTAAGTAATATACTTTTTTACTTAAATAACGGGTCTTCCAATAAGAGGTTTCGTTTCGATATGTACAAATAAACGAGTGCTTTTAAGCTAAATCATTCGCACATTTGCGGCTGTATGTCCTCGATAACATCACGAATTACATCTTTGAGGCTTTGAATCGATTGTGGGCTATTGGCATAGACCTTATCTTACACGTAGCCCTAAAGAAAAAAGTCTGAAGTTGTTAAATCACAAGATATCGGTGGCCAATTGTGATCGCCTCTTCGAGAAATCACACGGTCAAGAAACTTTTCACGCAAAAGAGCGATGGTATCGTTACTTGTGTGGCACGTAGCGCCGTCTTGTTGAAAACAAAAGTCGTTCACATCAACATCTTCCATTTTCGGCCATACAAAATCCTTAATCATCGTTTGATAGCGCAATCCATTCACCGTAACAGTTCCTACAGCCTCATTTTCGAAAAAGTAAGGTTCAATGACCCCGCCAGAACAAAAAAACCGCACCAAACATTCACACGTTGAGGATGGAGGGGCTCTTCAGCAGTAATTCTTGGGTTTGCGAGCCCCAAATACAACAATTCTGCTTGTTAACGTAGTCTCCGAGGTGAAAATGGGCTTCATCACTCAAGATGATTTTTCGATGAATTTCCGGATCAGTTTGATGCAATTCAAGGATCAAATCAGCAAAGACACGACGTTGTAGGTGGTCTGTAGGTGTGAGTTCTTGTATTAACTGAACTTTAATAGCGTTAAGACCCAAGTCTTTATGCAAAATACGGTGTAATGTCGTTTGTGGAATGCCCAATTCCAAAGGTCGACGAGAAATGGACAAACTATGGGCTACAACAGCAATATTCTCAATTGTTCTTGAGCGATGTGCAGTTCGATTCTTCACATCACTAACTTGTCCCAGCAGCTCAAATATTTCCACCAGTTTCACAATAGCTGGCCGAGAAGTTGCTTCACGACGAGCCAAAAATGCTTTAGTTTTACGAACTGTGACCGCGAAATTTTCTCCGTTTTTGCAATGAATTTTAATAGTTTTAATGCGTTGTTGAAACGTACATATATCGTTGCATATTTATTAATGGCATAGTTTTTACTTATCTGTCAAGTAGTTACAGGTTGAGTCACGACAACTGTTAAAATGGCAGGCTATCGAAAGTGAAATGTCTTATTGGAACACCTTTTATTATCCATAGAATAGTAAGAATTAACACATTATCAACAGTATATTCAGATCCACAATTGGTAGCATGTAATCATCCTGCAGTGAATGCTTCTAATCAAAGATCATTCAAATGTAAACTGGAGTTTTATAACACAGCCTTATCGGTGATACATAAAGATACAAATGAAGCGCTTTGTCTTCTTAGATACCTTCCTTCAACAGAAATAGATTTTCTTCATCGAACAAGAAGTTTCTTGATTAATTTATGGAAGAAAGAAAATGGCTGAGCGGCCTTCTGACGCTTCTTTCAGTGAACCAAATATATGGTAGCTATAGGCAGACAAATCTAGACTGTAATGTAGATGTACAAGATGTTACCAGTGCAGTTCATTGAATATATTACGAGTTACAACTGCTGTATGCAACCATGCAGTGTCATGCAGAAGGACGACATCACGAATAGCTTTCTAGCGTCGTTTCTTTTGATAAACACTCTTGGTACCATCCAACCCGTAATAGCGCGTTTAATTCTTCAAACAGAATATTTTTAGTTTCTATTTTTACTTTTAATTTCATTCAAATGAATGTTACATAATTGGTATTTCCAAATGCGAATGTATTATGAAAATTCTCAGAATGGAAGTCTTAATACTTGATAGTGTTTGTGTTAATTTAATTTAAGTATAAATATATGTGTATTTTTCCTTAATGGATTATTAATGTAGTCTTCAGAAAGCATTTAATTATACAAAGTATATAAATGCATTGTCGAAATGCATTTATATTTGTGTTGTGGGTTTAATTTTAAGAGAAAGTAAAAATTGTTAATCCTTTAAGTACAACTTATATCCCTTTAGATATACTTACTTTACTTATTTAGTACATATATTTGTATTTTCCTGAATGTAATACCGGAGAAATTCTATTGATTTATCTATAGTCGTTAAATTAAATGTTCCCATTTTGGATATTGTCGATTCCATTTGAAAAGAATGTTTAATTTATATAACCATGTACTTGTTTAACGTATTTAATTATAAAACATATTATGATGCCGATATTTTCGGTACTTCGACCTATGCGTTGTCTCATCCTCACAAGAACATCCAATAGTAAATATTTTTACTCGCATTTATCCACTATACACACACAGCTTGTTTCGTGGGACGATTATTACGTCCGAAAATTAGAGCCATCAGCTGCTCGGAATTGCGGTAGTAATTTTTAATAATTTCCGAATATTTTTCGTTCGCGAACTTCGCCATGATAAAGATGTTAATCTTGGCTGATGTTTTGACATTGACAGATCATGAAAAATGGTCAAACGTGCCTTCATATTAAAAGACAAAATTCGTATGCCCCTATTGGAAAATTTCTTGTGTATGGTATTGAAAAAAGTATCACAAACTCTGAGGGAGAGACAATATGGTCCAAATTATACAGAAAACTTGTAACGAACGTGCCTATAGTTATAAAACTATAATTGTAATTATAGTAATAATAATCCGTGGCTTTACATCTTCCGACAGCTTAACATCTTCCGACAGCTTAACACTATTTGCAGAGGGTTTTGGCATGTGGTCTGCCAAAACCCTCTGCAAATAGTGTTAAGCTGTCGGAAGATGTTAAGCTGTCGGAAGATGTAAAGCCATGACATTCCAGATTGTTCAATATGTTTTGTCGTTGAATAAGAAAAACACGATTTTATGGTTTGAAATACATTTCCACGCATGAATATTTTGTGATGTGAGAACAGCCAGAAATCGGAGAGAGCTAAATCTAACGAATAGGGTGGACGTTGCAACAGTTCGTACTTTAATTCACTAATTTTTTCGATGGTCTTTTGAGCTTTAACATCCTGCTGGTCCACAAAGTAACAATAATAATTTGAGTTTATTGATTAACCAGTTTGGTGGTAATCCACGAACAAAATTCCTTTTACATCCAAAGAAAAGTGATGCCAACACAATCTTAGGCAATTTCTAGACTTTAACTCCTTCCGGAGCTGGGGTACCGGGTTCACATCAATCTTAAGCACTTGTTTTTATTGAAGATTATGATGTTAGACTCAAGTTCCGTCCATAGCGATGGAATGATGAACAAAATCATTTTTATTCTTTCTAAAACGCTTCAAATGTTGCTGAGAAAGTCGCGCTTGAATGCGTGTTTGTTCCATTGCTAATGAATGCGGCTCATTTTGCACACAACTTTCTGAAATCCAAAACTTCAGCCAAAATACTGCTGACGCCGCTTAATAAGATACCTAGGAAATCAACTAAATGTCCCTCTGTTAATCGAAGATCTTCCAAAACCTTATCCTGAACTTTTGCTACGACTTCTGGTGTTGATGCACTTCCTGGACGTCCTTTACTTGGATCGTCTTCGAGACTTGTATGACCACCCTTAAATTCAGCAACCCGTTTTTCTACTGTTCTAATAAAAGGTGAAGGATCCCTAATCATTTTTAGCAATCGCTAAGGAATTTATTTTGATGCTACAACTTTCAAAAGTAAGAATATTATCGCGGCGCGGTGTTCAATTTTTTTTTCCTGCTGTGGCACGTCAAAGTTGAACACCTGTAAGTATACGAACGAGAGAATATAAAATGAGAAACCTTATACGTGCTCTTAAAAGTAGTACAATCAATTTTTAGAAAAGTACGACGAAGCTAATAGCGTCATCTCTTATAGAACGACAAAACTTATTGAACAACTTGGTATGGCTATCAGTATTGGCTTAAACGAGAAAGCAAAACTAAGAAAAACCTTGGTGGACAGCTGGCCACCGTACTCGAACCGAAGACCCCCTAGAGTGATAATCATGTGGCTTACCACTGAATATATAGTGCAGCAGGAACATATAATACTATAACCTTTACACTTTATGGTTAAAACTGCATCAAATTTTAAGATTTTTTATGGAAATTTAGTTCATTGCACTTGTTTAGCACACGGTCTTAATCGGGTTGCCGAAATTATACGGCTTCAATTCCCTCTTGTTAATGAACTAATAAAAAATGGCAAACAAACGTTCATTAAAGCCCCTTTAAGAGTGCAACTCTTCAGAAAAAGATTGCCTAACATTCCATTACCACCTGAGCCAGTGTTAACTCGGTGGGGAACTTGGTTAGACTCTGCTTTATACTACGCTGAACATTTCGAAGATTTTAAAAACCTTGTGTTCGAGCTTTCAGATACTGCTGTTAAATCGATAAGAGATTGCCAAGCCGTTTTAGAAAAAGCAGAATTGAAAAATAGTCTCTCTTTTATTAAATGTCATTTTAATCTTGTAAGTAAAACCATAAAATCCTTAGAGCAGCAGCAATTGTAATTAGTTGAATCTGTTAAAAAAATTAATGATTTTAAAAGTGCCATAGACGGTATACGTGGGCGCATTGGTCAAACAGTGCAAACAAAACTCAACGATGTTTTGTCAAAGAACGAGGGATTTCAAACCTTAAGTAAAATATCCTCGATCTTAAGTGGAGAGGTAGTTCAAGAATTAAATATGGATCCAGCTGTCGTGGCAAAATTTAAATATGCCCCTATAACTAGTGTTGATGTCGAAAGAAGTTTTTCAAATTACAAAAACATTTTAAGTGATAGACGACAGAACTTTACAATGGAACATTTAAATGAACATTTAATAATTTCGTGTTTCAAACGGAAATAATTTTTTTTATGTTGTTTTTATTAAAAACTGTTAATAAAAAGAATTTAAGGTTTTTCATTTTAAAACACATGTTTCAATTATAATTATTAAATATTACTCTGTATCTATGAATTAGAAATGTTTTAAAAATTTCTTTTATTTAAAATATTTGAGTTTTATGACTGAACATGTTTTCTGAATTTATTACATGTTTTTGTTGAAGTACTTAAATGTTAATGTTATAAAAATAAATTATTATAAATCTCAAAATCAATGTTTATTTAATCAATAATGTATATATAATTTATACAATTTTGTATAATGTACGTGCTTTTTTTGCATATGGTAATGCCTTTTTTTCGAAAATCGATAGGCTTTTTAAGCGCTTTTTTCAATATTTTTAATGCTTTTTAATCCGGACTCTACTCATCACTTAAGATGATTTTGTTGAAAAATGCGTTGTTTTTGTTCAGTTTTGCAAACAGCCAATTCACAAACGTTTGACGCAAACAATGGTCGGCCGGCTTTAATTCCTGAACGAGTTGAACTTTAAAAGCGTGAAGATAAAAATCTTTATGCAAAATATTGCGCAAAGTGCCTCTGGTAATGCCCAATTTTTGCGAACGTCGACAAGTTCATGTTCCAGGTTCATTCTCAACACTTTGCTGTACAGCGGCTATGTTTGCATCACTACGGCCACTACGAACGCATTGTTTTGGTCTATTGTCAGCAACAGTATCGCGAGCCTGGAATTTAGCGATTAAATCACGCACATCGGTCTCAGAAAGAGCCCGATTACGAAGAAAACCTGCTCGAATTTTACGAAGTGATACAGTAAGATTTTCACCATTTTGATACTAAATTTTCACAATTAAAATTCTTTGTTCAAGAATATAACGTTCCATGGTTAAACTAACTTTTTACTAAATAAATATCAAAAGATGATAGCTCAATTATTGACATTTCATCACTTGACAGCCAATTTACTTCCTAACCTCAAATTTGCCCACCCATTATTTTATTTCAAAAACTTTAAAAGTAATTACCTATACGCTATTAAACTACAATATATTTAAGCATAACATTAATGGTTTCTTTGCAATATCTAATACTACGACGTTGTATTACCCTCTATAATTTCTTAACTAAAAATTTTATGCAAAAGGAATTTTATACGTGAGAAGTTCTTAAAACAACCGATATTAAACTTCGTCAATATTACTCAAGTTTCACTGGTAATCAGTTTAAGCTTAGAACACTGTTTTACTCTAGGGAATGGCGACTATCGTAACATGTTGAAGTGAGTAGGTAACTGAAACCGAATTTATAAAAGTTTAACTTATTTTGCGAGGGATGATTGAATTATAAGCGAAATTAATTTCTCGCTATATTCCCGCTCTTCTTTGTTTTCGGCGAACGCTGAAGCGTAACTTAGAAAGTGTCATTTTAGAATTTTAAATGGAGAACAATTTATTTAAGTAATTAATGCCAGTAATATATAGCCAGCGAGTGAAACTTACGTAGACGTATTAAGATAATTCTTTAGATTTATATAGCGCGCGTTAAAATACTAATTTTTCAAAACGGGACACAATTTAATCACATCGGGACGTAAGTTATTCATATCAAAGTGTAGGAAAAAGGAAGCATATTGTAAGTATAGCTACTGTAGATGTTTCATGAAACTCTAGTAAAATTAAAAAGAATAGTTTCATTGTTTTTCAAAGTAATATAACGTTCCATGGTTAAACTAACTTTTTACTAAATAAATATCAAAAGATGATAGCTATTCGCATATTTTTTTTGTAGCAGGCTTTTAAATTATTCTCTCTAATAGAACTCAGTATTAAAAACATTCTAAAGATTTTTAATTTAAGTCAACTCCTTCAACACAATCATTTCCGACGAGAAATTGCTTTGTTTAATAACATTTGTGTATCAGAAATTAACACACCTTTTTCAACAAAATCTTACCTGTGACAAAGCGTACATAAAAGGTGTTTCAAATTTCACGGTTTTTTTAAAGAATAAATAAAACACATAATTTGCATTCACTTTCAAAAATTTTCATTAGTAATTGAAGTATCAGTTATGATATTTATATGCGAAAAATAATATCTGCCAAATGGCCTCCTCTTGCAGCTCCACAGACGTCCACTCTTTTGTTAAAATTTTCAATGACATTTTGACATAATTCAGGCTCTATCTCACCAATGACACGAATAATTTCATTTTTCAAAGCAGAAATTGATTGTGGATTGTTTTTATAAACCTGACTTTTCACATAACCCCAAAGAAAATAGTCTAATTGTGTCAAATCACATGATCTTGGAGGCCAATTAACATCACCGTTTCTTGAGATTACACGTCCAGGAAATTTTTCTCTCAATAAATCAATTGATTCGTGTGCAAAGTGAGGTGTAGCGTCATCCTGTTGAAACCATATATCCTCTAGACCAGTATTCATTAATTCAGGCCACAAAAATTCAGTTATCATCCGACGATATCGAGCACCATTGACATTGACTTACAGCTTAACCAGCAGCATTTTCAAAGAAGTAAAATCCAATTACACCACCTGACCATAATGCACGCCAAACAGTAACTCGTTTAGGGAGCATGGGTTTTTCATGAATAATTCGTCGATTTTCTTCTACCCAGATACGGCAATTTTGTTTATTAACATAGCCACCAAGTTCAAAATGTGCCTCATCGGAAAACATTACTTTTTGAGAAAAATCAGCTGGTTGTTCATTGACTAAATTGACAAATGGACGATATTTTAAATGATCTAATGGCTTCAGTTTCTGTGTTATGTGAACCTTATATGCCTTCAAAGATAAATCCTTGTGTAAAATGCCATGTCGTTGATCTACTAAGTCCAAGTTGTTTTGAACTTCGTCTAATAGATAATTCAGGATCTTCAGCAGCACTTTCACGCACCAAACCAACATTTTCTTGTGAACGACTACTACGACTGTATTTTTCACTTTTCTGAACTTCCGTGGAACCGGTCTCTTGAAATTTTTTAATAATTCGACCAATAGTGCTTTCAGTTGGACGATTATGTAAACCATAAAATTCATGTAATTTTCTAAAAACTCTTTTCACAGAACGCTGATCTTCATAAAATAATTCAACAATTTTAACGCGTTGTTGTACCGTGTACGAAGCCATTTGTATGAATATTATACATCACACTTTTTAAATGCCCACATACCCAGACAAATTCAGTGCGCCATGTATATTTTACTTATTCTTATAAAAATCGCGTGATTTGAAACACCCCTCTACTTGTACATAAACCGTTTCCTAAAAAAATTCTTTTCAAAATTGCATTTAATTTAATTTTAGTTTTATCTAATTTCTAAACGCATTTATGTTTCTCTGTGACAAAAAATAATAATATTTAGTATGTATTAAAATCATATATACATGTCATTAGGTTCTTGCAAATGATTCATTACCAATTATTAGCTTTTATTGTTATAATGATTGCATAAAGTGAATCGTGTGACATATCATTCTAATGTAATTTTCTCTTAAGCTTTTAACAAAGTATATTTAATATTGTCACCGTCACTTGAACTACATCGGGCTTTTAATTATTTATTAATATTGGCGTGTATTTTCTGCTCCGTTATCGGTGAATAACTAGTTGAACGCTGCAGTCACTTTTCGTCTCACTAATTCTTTTATAAACCCGATCTTTAAAAAACAGCCCAAAACCATGGCGAGTCTACAGTGTAAGGTTGTTAGTCGACATTGTACTACATGTAGTGTTTGTAAGGTCATGTATAGTATATAAATAAATTATATATTTACATTTTCGTTTCTTTGCTACCCCACCACTTACATATTTGATCACTCCCACTTGAATTTTCAGCTGACTTATTTAATAAAAATCTTTCCATTTATCTACGACTTTACTAAAACAAAAGGAGATACACTGAAACCAAGCACGCGCTCCATTAGTAGGTCGCGCCTTAAAATCCTTTACTTTTCTTCTCAGATATTTACTCCTTGATTGTTATTTAGGAAATGAACTAGTTCGTCGAAGAAACTTGTCATCGTACTTACTTAGAAATTTCGTGAGACTGATAGTATGCTATATAAGTCTACTAGAAATCTCTATGTATTTCACGAAAATTCCATACTTTCCTGGAATATTCTGTGCTTCAAAGAATGTTCCATATCTTTTTAGAAAGTTCTACAAACTTTCTAGAAAGGTTCTGGAAATTTCTTCTGATTTTGAAGCCTTTTCAAAATGTTTATTCTAGAATATTCAAGACCGTTACGTCACCCGCGTTCGTAGAAGCGCCTCATGGCGCTCTTGTTTACTCTTTACGGCGCCCCGGGGCCCCGCGGCACTCATTAAGGGAATCCCTGCATTAGCCTTAATAATAGTAATAATAATAATCCATGTCTTTGGATTTCCCAACGTAACAGTAATTACAGAAGGCTTTGGCATTCCATGAATTATAGTTTTGTCTGCACTTGTTGTGTAACTTAAGATCTTAGGCTGTCAGAATTCGCTTAAACGAGAAAGGACCACCGCAAGAAACATTCCATTTGAGTGAGGTTGCCGAGCTCAGTCTCGAGACTCCCCTACGTGTTAGGCCAGCGTTTAAGTACTCAACTGACAGCCAAAGTAGGTTATATTAATACTCTTTAACCAGAAGCTTGGACTTGGGATTAATAAAACGCAAAATGTATAGGAAATTATATTGAAAATACACGATAAAGTTACAACAGGTAAAGTGGTTCTTCAAGAAGTTTTCGTCTTTTTAAATTTTTGGTATCGTTTCTTCCATAACACTTGTGTTAATGTACAAGAGTTTTTGAAGCCGTTTCAAAATGTTTAATCTAGAATATTCAAGACCGCTACGTCCACTCGCGTTCACAGAAGTTCCTCATAGCGCTCGTTCTTGTTAGCACTCGCGGCGCCCCGGGGCGGCGTGGGGCATATTTAAGGAATCCCTTCGTTAGCCTTAATAATAATAATAATAATCCATGTCATCGAATTTTCCAACAACTTAAGAGTAATTACAGGAGGCTTTGGCAGACCATTAATTATAATTTTGTCTGCACTTGTGGTGTAACTTAAGATCTTAGGCTGTCAGAATTCGCTTAAACGTGAAAGGAACACCGCAAAAAACTTTCCCTTCGAGGGAGGTTGTCGAGCTCAATCCCGAGTCTCCTCTACGTGATAGGCTAGTGTTTAAGCACTCAGTTGACAGCCAAAGTAAGTTAAATTAATAATTTTTAACTAGAAGCTTAACTTAGGATTGGGATTAAAAAACGCAAAATGTATTGGAAATTATATTGAAAATACACGATAAAGTTACCACAGGTAAAATGGTTCTTCAAGAAGTTTTTGCCCTTTTAAATTTTTGGTATCGTTGCGGGTTACCTTTTTTACATTCTTTTTATCTTTTCTTCCATAACACTGCTGTTAATATACAAGAGTTTTTGAAGCCGTTTCAAAATGTTTATTCTAGAATATTGAAGACCGCTACGTCCAATCGCGTTCGCAGAAGTGCCTCATAGCGCTCGCTCTTGTTAACACTACGGCGCCCCGGCACGCATTTAGGGAACCCCTGCATAACACTTGTGTTAATGTACAAGTGTACAATCTACGGCGCCCCGGGGCGCCATGGCGCACATTTAGGGAATCCCTTCATTAGCCTTAATAATAATCTATGTCATTAGATTTCCAAACAACTTAGCAGTAATTACAGGAGGCCTTGGCAGGCAATGAATTATAATTATGTCTGCACTTGTGGTGTGACTAAAGATCTTAGGCTGTCAGAATTCGCTTAAACGAGAAAGGAACAACGCAAGAAACTGTTCCTTCAAGTGAGGTTGTCGACCTCAATCTCGAGACTCCCCTACGTGTTAGGCCAGCGTTTAAGCACTCAGCTGACAGCCAAAGTAAGTTATATTAATACTTTTTAACTAGAAGCTTGGAATTGGGATTAATAAAACGCAAAATGTATTGGAAATTATATTGAAAATACACGATAAAGTTACAACAGGTAAAGTGGTTCTTCAAGAAGTTTTTGCCCTTTTAAATTTTTGGTATCGTTACAAGTTATCTTTTTTACATTCTTTTTATATTTTCTTTCATAACACTTCTGTTAATGCACAAGAGTTTTTGAAGCCGTTTCAAAATGTTTATTCTAGAATATTCAAGACCGCTACATCCACTCGCATTCACAGAAGTGCCTCATAGCGTTCGTTCTTGTTAACACTCTGCGGCGCCCCGGGGCGCCTCGGCACGCATTTAGGGAATCCCTGCACTAGCCTTAATAATAATAATAATGCATGTCATTAGATTTCCCAGCAACTTAACAGTAATTACAGGAGGCCTTGGCAGGCCATGAATTATAATTATGTCTGCATTTGTGGTGTAACTTAAGCCCTTAGGCTGTCAGAATTCGCTTAAACGAGAAAGGAACGCCACCAGAAACTTTCCCTTCGAGTGAGGTTGTCGAGTTTAATCTCGAGACTCCCCTATGTGATAGGCCAGTGTTTAAACATTCAGCTGACAGCCAAAGTAAGTTATATTAATACCGTTTAACTAGAAGCTTAGCTTGGCATTGAAATTAATAAAACGCAAAGTGTATTGGGAATTATATTGAAAATACACGATAAAGTTACAACAGGTAAAGTGGTTCTTCAAGAAGTTTTTGCCCTTTTAAATTTTTGGTATCGTTACAAGTTATCTTTTTTACATTCTTTTTATATTTTCTTGCATAACACTTCTGTTAATGTACAAGAGTTTTTGAAACCGTTTCAAAATGTTCTAGAATATTCAAGATCACTAAGTCCACTCTCGTTCGCAGAAGCGCCTCATAGCGCTCTTGTGTACAATCTACGGCGCCCCGGGGTGCCGTGGCGCACATTTAGGGAATCCCTGCATTGGCCTTAATAATAATAATAATCCATGTCATTAGATTTCCCAGCAACTTAACAGTAATTACAGGAGGCCTTGACAGGCCATGAATTATAATTTTGTGTGCACTTGTGGTGTACCTTAAGATCTTAGGCTGTCGGAATTCGCTTAAACGAGAAAGGAACGCCGCAAGAAACTTTCTCTTCGAGTGAGGTTGTCGACCTCAATCTCGAGACTCCCCTACGTGATAGGTCAGTGTTTAAGTACTCAGCTGACAGCCAATGTAAGTTATATTAACATTCATTAACTAGAAGCTTAACCTTGGAATTGGGATTAATAAAACGCAAAATGTATTGGAAATTATATTGAAAATACACGATAAAGTTACAACAACAAGTACAACAGGTAAAGTGGTTCTTCAAGAAGTTTTTGCCCTTTTAAATTTTTGGTATCGTTACAAGTTATCTTTTTACATTCTTTTCTTCCATAACACTTCTGTTGATGTACAAGAGTTTTCCACATCGATTAACTCAGTAAATGTACATTGATATTCCAACAATTAACATATTTTTGTAATCATTTTCGTTCGATTTTTTTTTTCGATAAATAAATTTTTGGAGACCGTGATCACATTTAGTAATCCATATAACATTCTTTATTTGAATTTGTGTGTATTTACAATTTGTACAAAAACATTTGTGCTAAGCTGGCCTACCGTTAGACGGATTCGCCGCTATATAAATATATATGTATATAAATATAAAACAAATTCATCTAAATGCAAGATTTTTCTGACTTTCAGTCCCATCAGTGTAAAAAAAGTCTTATTTTCACATACTCATACTCCTAAAATTCCTTCAATGCACGTAGAAAATTTAAACATTTACACTTTTATTATAAATATTCGATTTTCATTTTGACTAGAATCAAAATATTCTATATGTATAATATTCATGTAATATATATGTGTATATAATATATATATTTTTGTCTGTTTCGATTTTTTTATTATTATTTAAGTTTATAAATGTTGATCTCGTTGGAAATTTCGATATTAAAAATCATGTATATCATATTTAACACTGATATAGATATTAATACAATACAGAAATGTTAACATTGATATGAGAATTCGTTCATTCTATAATCTTACATACACGATAAAAGGAAATGAAAAATGTTAAGCAAATGAAAGACGGTCATTTTCTCGAAGACGAAGTGTTAGATAATTGCATCAATAAAAATCATTTTACAAAAAGGAAACGTTTTTCCAAGAAAAAGAATTTTAAAATTTAATATATATTTGTTCAACAGCTATTAAATCCTATTCTAGGATCAAACAATAGTAAATACCATATGTAATGTAAATTTAATTTAAAAACTAAATATACAAGCATTGATAAATTTATAACTGTTTTAGATTTTGAGGAATTACATATATGTACGTATATATATATTACCGGTCATAAGTGAGGGACCACATACTATCAATAGAATCGATCGTCTTTATACTTGGGTTTCGGTAGGGACAATTGAAATAACACATGTGAGTGCGTTTCTGGGGAGTTTACCAATAATATCCGCATCATTATGTAAATTATATAATCATATTTGTTAGTGTAAATATTAAAATTTCCTTTAATCCTTTAATGACCTGTATTCAGTATCAATACTTTTCCTGAAAATATTTATTTTAAAGGGTTTTTCTTTAAGGATCCTGGAGTATTGTTCGACTCACATCTTAGCTTTTCGAAGAATATAAGTAGCATAACTTCATCGTTTTCCAGAGGTCTTGGGTTCCTTATTCGTTCTTGCAGGGGTTTTAGTAGCTTGCACACTTTGAAGGTTCTTTACGGTTCTCTTGTCCGATCCAGATTGGAATATGCTTCAGTTGTGTGGTACCCGCTTTACCATTACCAGCAGTTACTCCTGCATCGTGTTCAAAAGAGGTTCCTTAAATATTTATCCTACACGATTGACGGACAATATCCTGCTTTTGGTTCGACGAATGAGGATCTACTTGCTAGGCACAATTTTGATTCCCTTGGTACACGCAGGGAGAAAGTTAGTGGTGGTTTTCTTTATCAATTAATAAATAATTTTATTGATTCTTCTGTGCTGTTGTCCAAGACTGATTTCCTCATTTTTTTTTAAATGACTGGGATTACATTATTATAAGTGTGTATATTTTTTTGTTAATTGGATTCTTACTTTTCTTTGTATTACACTAACTGTACCTATTTTTGTTTTTAATTTCAATTTTATTTTTAAGTGCATTATGTCCTGTAAATGGTCCGTGTAACTGTCGGGCATTAAAGATTATTATTATTATTGTTATTATATTACAAGATTTCCATATTTTCCATATTCTTTAAGTGACTATTCAAACTTGTAACATTTTGTATAAATAATTCGTTCGTTATTATTAGTAATAGTGCGTTTTATTTTTCTTTTAATTTCTTTGTTCTATTATTAATGTAGATTAATGCCCGACTTTTGTTTTTGTAAAAATTACAATAAATATCATATTATTATTGTTACTATTGTTATAATGGTTCTAAGAAACAATTTATAGGAATTTATGGTACCACACAGAACGTTGCAATCTAAGAAAAATTTACTATTCGACTAGAATCTGTTCGAGTAAGTTGTAATACGAGTATTCGTGAACAAACATAAAAAATACCAAAAAGAAAGGAATTGAGTGCAGAAATTCGTAGTGATGCAATTACATTACACAAAGAAAAATTGTTAGTGCGGACAATAGCAGTGCATGGTACAGAGAACAGGTACATAACTACGGGTACAATGCAACCAAAAAAATGTGTCGGATGACCAACGATAACCACTAGACAAGAAGATTTGCGGCTGAAACTGTTACCAAAATAGAATAGATGGTTAACAGCTCCACAACTTCGTAAAGAATTAAATAAAAATCGTAAAAATCCGGTGCCGTTAACTACTGTAAAAAAACGTTTATCACAGGTGAGACTAAAAGGACTGCTGTCGTCAATCATTGCGAAGATCACAAATGGAAATGTAGAAGCGAGTTCTGTGGACGGACAAATCTAAGTTCCAAGTGTTTGGAAGTAATCGACGCGCTTTTGTGCGTAGACGAGTTGGCGAAAGGACGATATCAGAATGCCAACATTTAAACACGGCGAAGGTTTAGTTCTTGTTTGGGGATCATTTTCTATTAGTGGTGTGGAGATTTACATACAGTTCACGGAATTTTAAGAAAAGAAGGATATTTGAAAATTTTAAAGGACGGGAGAAGGTTTTTATTTCCAACAAGATAATAACCCCAAACATATTGCTAAACTTTGTAAGAATTATGTGAAACAAAAAGAAGAAGGACTTCCTGTATATACCATATGGTTTGGCCTGCACAATCGCTCGGTATGAATACTATCGGGTTGTTATCAGATGAGTTAAGAAGAAAAATTAGAGAACACTGTCCAAAATCGTAACAACAACTGTGGGAATACCTTACAAATATTTGGAACAATATTCGATTTGAAACTCTTCAAAAACTTGTGTTGGGGCCACCCAAAATATCTAATGAAGTTATTAAGTGTAAAGGTGGATATTTTGATGAAGGTCGCTTAAAATAAAGTGCCAATTTTTCTTCATAGAACTAATGATATTATTTTGTTTTACCAAAAGTGTACCATTTTTTTGTATTTTGCCTTTAGTGATCCCTCATTTATGGAAGGTAGTATATATGTATATATGTATATATATGTATATATGTATATATATACATATGTATATATGTATATATGTATATATATGTATATATGTATATATGTATATATGTATATATGTATATATGTATATATGTATATATGTATATATGTATATATGTATATATGTATATATGTATATATGTATATATGTATATATGTATATATGTATATATGTATATATGTATATACTGAGGACAAACAGTGAAATCCTGTGCCACTGCTTGCATCTCGAAAACGTAATTTTCCACCTCGTAACAACAGTCAAATCATGAAACTCTTGAATATGGAATATTATATCAAGACATGGCGTAATGGCGTAGACATGAAACTAATATGTCCTTCAATAAATTTGAGGGGTTGGGAAAATTACATAAAGCAAAAACGAAATTCACTTTCAATGAGTGTCTGTGAATGTCTCCTGAAAACGATATCGCAAGCAAATCTAGGTTTTTCTGGCAATATATTAATGATAGGTGTAGTGCCTCCAGAATACATACATAGATTGTTACTTCTCCATTGTAGTGCGTTTTGCCAACCACTTTTCGTAAATAAGCTAGACTGGCTCTAGTACAATATAGTTATTGGATAATTTGGTAGCAGAATTGGATGGATTTGAAAATATCTACGCTATAACTGGTATGTAATGTATAATAGAAAAGTAGGTGTGCAAATTGTTGGTCCACTATTGAGTACCAGATCTACAGATCACATGTGTTCCGACACAAGATTGTTAGCAAATATTAAAATATAGAATAGCCTTTTGGGCAAAGTGAAGCTCTGCTGTGCCGTTCAAAAGAAATGAGATCCAAGAGATGTTGCGGGTTGGAAAGAAATATGAAAATCATCTATTGAAATGCATCCGATGCAATGGTTTGAAAGAACTTTGAATGATTCCGCAAACCATCCGGAACTGTCCTCTCCGTAGACATTCTTTTACTAACTTTACAGAATATAACGCAAGGACTGGTTCTTCATCGAAAGACATGTTCAACAAGAACTACCTTTTACGTCAACTGAGAATTTAATAATGCCAATGCTTAAGTGGGGTAAGGATAGAAAAGAACGTCATGAAAAAATTCATGTGTTGTCATATCAAGCAGCAGCTAAAGTCAAACAACATGGGCAAGATAGAGGTCTGATTCATACAGTTAAGGCAGACTAATAGACTTTAGACGAATTAGATAATCTTGTGGATCCATCTATTGGAAGAGCACCTGAACGAGGTGGAAAGTCGGCATACTAACACATTTTAAATTAATTCCCCCACGTCCTGAGATGTATATAATTGTGCAAGATGGCTAAAATCAAACATGAATACTGAACATGATGGATTACTGACTTTTCTTATATGCTATTGTGCAGTAATATTATTTTCAAGAGATGAAAGCGCTCTGATATTCAGAACTATGTGTTATTGAACTTCGATAAGATCTGAACATCTTTATATTAGACTATTTAATAGCATTTGACCTTACTTATACAACTACCAACGTGCTTTTTTTAGAAATTACAAACTTTACTAAAATTACACAATATATTAATGAATCTATCGATAAACGACAAGTGGATGTTTTATATACAGATTTTAGAAAAGCTTTTGACACGGTAGATAAAATTTTACTTATATGTAAGTTGAGTGATTTGGGTTTTTCTCATAATGTTGTGCAATTCATAACATTATACCTTTACAAAAGATATTGCTATACCCAGTTTAATAGTTTTGCATTCAGTGCCTTCACCATCACTTCGGGTGTGCCACAGGGTTCAAATTTAGGCGCTTTATTATTTAATATATACATAACCAGCCTTCTTGAAATTTTGGATTCCAATGTTTTGACTTATGCAGATAATATGACAATCTACAACAATGCGATTTCTCGGTCAGATTGCGTACTTTTACAAAAAAAAATCTGAATTTAATTAATACCTGGCGTAAGCGGAATAAAATAATCTTAAATCTAGACAAGTGCGCAGTGATTACTTATAGTAAATGTAAAAATTCGTTCGTCTTTCCAACTATTATTTCGTAACAAATATTAATGAGGGACTTGCAGGTATGGTTTGATTCTGTTTTGTCGTTTGCAGATATAACGTCTCTAGATGCAACGATGGCTGCCGGTGACGCTAGTAGTATCGAAGTCAAGGATTTATTGCTCAAAATAATAAGTTGAGTAATACACTTTAATTACTACATCAGATGTGGAACCTCACGACAGATGTACAAAATGGAAAATAATCGTACAAAGGTTATTTGCATTGGCGATAACTAGAAACATCCCGGGATATGACAGATGAAAGATACAGATTACTGTCTAGTATACTACTCTCCCCGTACTTGATATATCAATTTTGGACTCCTAGTTTTATCAAAGGTGTTTGTACAGACAGAAGTACGACAAAAATGTTGTTAGTTAAAATTCACCTGCTTATGTACAGAGTTAGTTAAGTTTAAAGCAATTATTTCTATTTATTTTGCAATTTAATTTGTAAATACTACAATCTGAGATACAAATACATATTCAGACATACTTTAGTCACGGACCCGTTTAGTTTTGCGATCTAATCCATGGTGAAAGCTTAGTTTTGAAATGTCTACCTTCTCGCCTAGTCTTTCAAACTTATCAAGAACTTATCATAATTGGATTCCAGATGTTTTCGAGAATATATTTATGTATTTATGTCCAATCCAAATCTGAATCAAAATTCGAAATTAATTAATGATTTCAATATTAAGTATTTGCTGACAAGGTACTAGCTGGAAGTATTTTTACCTGCTTGCCTGGTCTTTCAAACATATCAAGGACTTATCATTATTGGATTCCAGATGTTTTCGAGAATATATTTATGTATTTATGTTCAATTCAAATCTGAATTAAAATTCTAATTAATAAATTCGGTATTACATTTTTCTGAAGCAGAACTCGTTGGAAGTATTTTTACCTTCCTGTCCAGTCTTTAAAGCATATCTAGAATTTACCCTTATTGGATTCCAGAAGCTTTACATCAACTGATAAAAGAAAACATCGTCAGAAAACAATCAGAAAGCAATTCGAGCGCTTGTGTATTATTACACTAATTACTTTCAATTTATAATTTCTTTTTTTAAACAAATATTTGTATTTCCATTACTAACAGCATGCCCATTGAAAAGCAAGAAATACCGATGATAATAACACAGAAGCATTCAAGTTCACAAACCATTCAGTCGTAGCCGTAATTCTTTTTTAAACCAGTAATTTTTAAGTATTTTTTTTGTGAATATTTGGCCTTTGGAAATAAGCTGATTGCTGTGAACAATTAATAAGAAAACGGAATATTTAAATCAATTTACAAGAACGATTTCATTATTTCTAGTGTAAAATGATAATTATTGATGCATTTACGATATATAATTTTTCTTTATATTTTAAATAGATAAGAATTCATTTAATTTTGGTTTCATAATTAAATTTACCTAACTTCTGAATATATCTACATATTTTATTGTCTCTGATTACTCTCACCTTACAATATAATTTTAAAATACACGCACATCACGGATATGTACAAGTCCTCACGCGCTTAAACTTATGGTAAATTCTTTTAGACACAACTCTCCTGTTGGCAGCCCATTAACGGCGTTCGTACCGTGACAATTTCTCTCTGATAGAGAGAGGATTTGTTGGTCGTCGGGAAGATCGAAGTTGCTGGAGAGACGAGCGGAGATGAGGCGGTCGTTTTCATCGGTATTTGGGGTTTCCTGCTATGGTCGATTTGGGCGTAGATTGTAGAGTCGTCGCGACCTCTAGGTGGTGTCGCAAACTGGGCGCTTCCATTTTTGATGGGATCCAAGGAATTCGGACGTACTAAAGAGAGTTCGGCGTACGTAACCTCGTTCCCAGTCTGAAAACGGAAAAGAAGTACAGGTCAGTAATCGAATATATTCTTTACGTTTCAGAAAAATAAAGTAGGTTTATATACAGAGTGTTCTAACAATTAACCTTCTTTCCACAAATCCCAATTTGTTCGCCTCATACTCTGGGAATAATTAGGAACAGTGAGGTAATTTTTCAAACACTACATGAGGCTTGATGCGTGAAATTCGTCATCGGACAGTAAAACCTGAAATTTTATATGTTTCATATAGAAATAATTCAGACTTTCTGAAGTGTTTCTAAAGTGTTTTAAAGCTATGTTGAAAGGAATCATTCAAATGTTAATTTCACCCTGTCTACTATACGAGGGTAGTTTGACAAGTAGTGAGATTGGCAAAGAAAAACGAATTTTTTAAATACAAAATAATTTTTTAATTTTCAATATATTCTCCTAAAAGAGCAATACATTTATTCCAACGGTGCTCCAATGCCCTCATGCCATCTCTAAAATGCGATTCCGGAAGGCTTGCAAAATACTCATTTACGAAGATGATAAGCTCGTCGTTAGACGAAAATTTCTTTCCACCTAGTGCCGTTTTCAATTTTTGAAGAAGGTGGAAGTCGGAAGGGGCTAGATCCGGCGAATAAGGCGCATGCGATACTAATTGGAAATGCAACTCGTGGATTTTAGACATCGCAACTGTGCTGGTATGCGAGGGAGCGTTGTCTTGGTGAAACAGAATCTTTTTCTTTGCCATTCCTGGCCCTTTAGCACGAATCTCAACATCTAATTTTTGTACATGTACTGCATAATATTATCCGTTTATTGTGGCACCTTTCTGAAGATAATCAATGAGCAAAATGCCCTTTGAATCCCAAAAAATTTATGCCATCACCTTGTTTGCCGATAAAGTGGTTTTCGCTTTCTTTGGAGGTGCAGAACCACGTTCTAACCATTGTTTCGACTGGTGTTCAGATGCGGGTGTACTGTAGTGTATCCAACTTTCATCACAAGTAACAAATCGCCTACAAAAATCAATCGGATTCCGCTCATAAAGGTTCAAACACTTATTGGAAATGCGTAAACGAGTGAACGTTTGATCAGTCGTAAGCACCCATCTTGCCGAAAGCTTGGAAAGACACAATTCTTTCGTTAAAATGTGGTGTACGCGTTCTGTTGAAATGTTTACCATGTCTGCTATCTCTCTCACTTTGAGTCGTCGATCTTGCGTAATAATATTACGGATTTTTATAATACTTTCCTTAGAAGACACGATTTTGGGTGCTCCACAGCGCCCTTCATCAACACAGCTTGTTCTACCACGTTTAAATTCATTTACCCATCTACTTATTTTGGTGGATGATGGAGCAGATTCACCTAATGTTTCCCGTAACTCATCTTTTATTTTGGTAGCTTTCATACCCTTAATTACGAAGTATTTAATCACCGCACGATACTCTGCTTTTTCTATTTTAACAAAACGACGTGTTGCTTCTTTTTCAATCACCTGTCAAAAATAAACTAATCAACTGATTTATCTAAATATCGGAATGTAAACATACAAATAGGCAACCTAAATTACAGGGCAGTCGTTTTACCAATTAGAGCGCCACCTATGTGTCATTCTCACTACTTGTCAAACTATCCTCGTATATGCTTCAGAGAATCACTCATCATCAGGCAGACTTGTGTTATTAACGAACGATTCCTAGGTAGAGTTTATCGTATTTTTCGATACAAAAGAATAATGAATAACCATTGCCTCCCTCTCTCGTCCAACAAAAAAATGTATTGGACGACAAAGCGAGACGATGATTGATTCTCTGAAACATATGTAGTAGACAGCGCGTTATTAACCTTTGAATGATTCCTTTCAACATTCTTTTATTCAGCAAATCGCCGTAGTGCAAGCGTTTGTGTATATACGCTTTGGAAACTTTGTTGCCGAACAGTGAGATTGATCCTTTCTCGCTTTGTCGTTCGATACATTTTTGTGATGGACGAGAGAGGGAGGCAATGATTATTCATTAATTTTCTGTATCGAAAAGATACGATAAACTCTACCCAGGAGTTGTTCGTTAATAACACAAGTCTGCCTGACGATGAGTGATTTCCTGAAGCATATGTAGTAGACAGGTTGTTATTAGCATTTGAATAATTCCTTTCAACATTCTTTTATTCCGCAAATCACCGTGATGCAAGCGTCTGTCTAAATACGCTCTGGAAACTTTGTTGCCGGCATGCGAGATAGACGCGTTCTTGTTTTGTCGTTCAATACATTTTTGTGTTGAACGAGAGACGGAGAGAATGATTATTCATTGTTTTAAAGCTGTTATCAACTAAATTAAGAATGGAGAATAGTAAACTCTAGCTTTAATAAAATAATCCAACGTGCCGAAAGATCAATTGTAATGTTGAACCTATCTGAGATTCGTCCATATGCGATGGTCTTTACATTTATTTATCACAAAATTAAGTAAAGCGAAACAGAAGCCAGCTCAACGAAATGAGTTGGACACACAATAAGCAGAAATCAATGTAATTGGAGCAAATTTTGTAAAGACAAGAAGTAAATAAATCATATTAGGTGGACTAAAACCAGGAGAAGTATGAAAAGAACACATTGTCGAAGGGCGTAAAACGAACAAATTAAAACGACAATTGCCCATCACATACTTGTCAACTCAAGTGGTTGACAAAAAATTGTTTTTCTCCAAGTACCGAACAGAGTTTGTCAAAAAGTAAGAGACAAATTACTTAAAAATGCCTATAATTTGCTGTAATGCATCAATTTTGTTTGCTAAAAGCCTTATGCTTTTCTTAATCACTGAAAGTTGATATATAACCCCTTTCCACATTAATTTTCGTATTCTGTATATGTACGTTGGAAGCCAAAACGTACATTGTGCGTTTTGGCTTTTCAGTGGTACGGATTGTGTGCGGGATTTGTTTCGTACAGGTATTTTGCCGTAGTTTTCCAGGTACGACACCGTTAAATTATCTGCTGATAGTTGTCCAAATACGTATACAGAATACGAAAATTAATGTGGAAAGGGGTTAAATATCAATCTCCAGTGATTAAGTTAATCAACCTCAGGCTCCATCAAAATTACCTTATACTTTTCTATAGAAAACATAGCGAAACCTATTGATACGTAGATTAATTATTAATTATTTAGTAGAGTAAAGCAGTGCACCTTTGCAAACTACCAAAACATGCATAGTGAATGTGCAAATTTTAGAATTAATTTTTAATCCATAGGCAGTAATCGGTCCCAGTTAGTGTCTCTCGGACAAGGTTTGAACCTGTATCAACCGTTTTCCGGACGGTCATCCATTAAATTTTCTTAAATGTTACCTCCTCGAATTTAATATAACGAAAAATTAAAGTTAGTAACACCCGCTCAAAAATTTTAGAAATCCTTGTTGTTTGAGAGTAATGGGGCATAGTTGGAGGTATTGTAACAGAACAAGTTCCATAAGATTAAGATGAAAAAACCTACTTAGTGACGAGTGTTTTTTTAAGAGCATGAGAACTTTAAATGATAATACAAGATAGAAATATTGTTGGAATGTAATTTGTTCATTATAATCTGGTAGATAGCTTCATGGCATTTATTTTTTAAATATTATTTTTGGCATATATCCGCCGCGGCTACGAGTTACAAGGTGCATTCGATCAGTCCAATTTTTGATTACTTTGGTGGCTTGAATATTGACCTCCAATGCTTCAAGAATTGCTGGTTTGTAGGCATAAACTAATGTCTTAACAAGTATCATAAAAAGTAATTCAGACGCGCTAAGTCGCACGAACGAGGGGATCACTACTTCTGGAAATAAAGTTGTCACTAAATTGATTTTGCAATAAATCACAGCGCACTGTATGGCAAATTGCGCTGTCTTGTTGGAACCAATTATCGTCGATATTTAGTTGATTAATTTTTGAAAACAAAAATTCAGTCAGCATGGCTCGATAGCGCTCGCCATTCATCGTAACGGCAGCTCCTTCCTCATTTCGAACGAAATAAGGGCCGATGCTGCCGCCAGGGTGTAAATCGCACTCAATTTTAATGGATGTAATGGTGATTTTGCAATTTTGCTTATTGACGTAGCCATTTAACCAAAAATGAGTTTCATCACTAAACACAATTCTTTAATAAAGATGCTCATCTTCGGCCAGTTTCAAATGAGCGCATTCAGCAAAAATGCGACGCAAACGATGGTCGTTTGGCCTCAATTCTTGCACGAGCTGTATTTTATAGGTACGTAAGCCAAGATCCTTACGTAAAATTTTCCACGTAGTCGAAGGACAAAGGCAAACCAGTTGAGAACGACGACGAATCGACATTTCGGCGTCTTCTTCAATACTTCGCGCTACAGCGGCACTATTCTCTTCGGTACGCACATTTCTTTGTTTTGTTGATGGTTTTGAATCGAGAAGAGTAAAACAAGTGCGAAAACGATCAATAACTGCACGAATTATTTTTTCGCAGTAAATTTCCACAATTTGGAAGCGCTATTTTGGCGTTAAACGATTCATGATGACTTGCCAAACATTACTGAACAGAAATGTCAACACAGTATGATATTATCAGCTGTCAAACCATAGTTATCGATATCGATAGTTCTTATGCAGCCTAAAAAACACCCATTATAATATCTGGCTCATATGTCAGAACTAAAAATTTAATTTAATTATTCCTTCACTACACATAGTCATAGTTCTGGAATACGGAGGCGCGATTTTAATGAATGAATTCGCGAGTCCAAAAAAAAGGCATTAAATATTTTATCCGCGAAATATTTTCCGAAACTCATTCTCTGGCTTCAAGTTCATTTAATTAAAATTAACTTCCTCGAAAACAAACTAACGTAAAGTTATTTAAAAAGAAGGTTAAGAGAGAAAATATAATGGTCTGTAACCTTTATGTGCATATTTAAAAGCTTTCTAATTATTATTAAAATTTTACTTTCCGGCAACATTGCAAACATATTAAACTTGTTATTAATTATTAACTACGGAAATTACTGTAAAAAGTTTTTCATCAAATTAATAGACTACCCGAGCATTTTACTACCTGAATGTAGGTAACCTTACATTATATTTTGCTCCATAAATTAGCGAAAATTATTACATAATAAAGTGAGGTGTTCCGTTTTTGTTTCCAAAAAACGAGATCAACATAATAATCCAACATCCGAGAACTTTTTGCGCGGCTCGCGTAAATGCGTTTAATCGTCGACGTACTTTTTTTTTTACTCGCGACTCTGTTTCAATTTAATTCTCATTTATGAATATGAAACAGGTCGAGCAAGCAGTAAAGCCAAGTCTGCTACAATTCCCTAACCTATATCATTCTGTCATGAATACAAATAAAGCAAAATCGATAAAATAAATCCCTCTGCAAATAACTTCGCGTATTCCTAATACACCTTTATAGGATATTTTCCTCTGAATAAAACATATTTACTTATAAACCCTATAGATTTACTGTCAGTGCGGAGTTGGTGTTTTGGATCTTTCTGTATTGCGAAATGTAATTTGCAAACAACGGATGAAATCAAAGTGAATTTATTTGACACACTATTGCACATGTTCGACAGGGGCTTTTACTGCCTGTAAAATTTTCGTAAACCTAACAAAGTCACATCTAATTTTCGTAAATTACCACATAAAATGTTTAGTAAAATCACGAGTTTTCGCTTTTTTTTTTACGTCGTGAATAAGGAAAAGCTTGTAAGGTCGTAATAAAAAGTAATTTGAATAGGGTTTCTGCAAGACAACTTAGATTTTAATTTAACAAAAGCAAGTGGCCAAGAAGGCTTCCATAAACAGCATTAATTTGAAAAATTAAAGATTGAATTTTCGACTAGTTGTCAACACTACGAAATCTAAGAAGAAATATGACAAAAACTCATGGTAGTCTTGAAACGAGGACGAAATTAGAAATTAAATAAATTAAGTGATGCTACCAGAGAAACCTAAACGTTTCGATACGAAGATGAATCTGAAATTAATGCATACAAGAAAACACAACTTTTTGGATCAAAATATTCCCTTGTATTCTATAGTTTATAACGTATTCTCCCTATTCTCCCAATTACACTTATTCCAACGATATTAGACTTTTTTTTTCTTGGGAGCAACATGTCAAATGAAACAATTTGAAATATGCGTTAATTTCAGTAATTAAAGACGTACGAGGATAGTTTGACAAGTAGTGAGAATGACACATAGGTGGCGCTCTAATTGGTAAAACGACTGCCCTGTAATTTAGGTTGCCTATTTGTATGTTTACATTCCGATATTTAGATAAATCGGTTGATTAGTTTATTTTTGACAACTGATTGAAAAAGAAGCAGCACGTCGTTTTGTTAAAATGGAAAAAGCAGAGTATAGTGCGGTGATTAAATACTTCGTAATTAAGGGTATGAAAGATACTGAAATAAAAGATTAGTTACGGGAAACATTAGGTGAATCTACTCCATCATTCGAAACAATAAATAGATGGGTAAATGAATTTAAACGTGATAGAACAAGCTGTGTTGATGAAGCGCGCTCTGGAGCACCCAAAAACATAACTTCTAAAGAAATGATTATAAAAATCCATAATATTATTACACAAGATCGACGACTCAAAGTGAGAGAGATGGCAGACATGGTAAACATTTCAACAGAACGTGTACACCACATTTGAACGAAAGAATTGGGCCTTTCCAAGCTTTCAGCAAAATGGGTGCCGCGAATGCTTACGACTGATCAAAAGTTCAGTCGCTTGCGCATTTCCAATGAGTGTTTGGACCGTTATAAGCGGAATACGGTTGATTTTTGTAGGCGACTTGTTACTTGCAATGAAAATTACACTACAATACACCCGAAACTAAACAACAGTCGAAACAATGGTTGGAAAGTGGTTCTGCACCTCCAAAGAAAGCGAAAACCACTTTATCGGCAAACAAGTTGATGGCATCTATTTTTTTGGGATTCAAAGGGCATTTTGCTCGTTGATTACCTTCAGAAAGGTGCCACAATAAACGGACAATATTATGCAGAACTTCTACAAAAATTAAATGTTGAGATTCGTGCTAGACGGCCAGGAATGGCAAAGAAAAAGATTCTGTTTCACCAAGACAACGCTCCTTCGCATACCAGCACAGTTGCGATGTCCAAAATCCACGAGTTGCATTTCCAGTTAGTACCGCGTGCGCCTTATTCGCCGGATTTAGACCCTTACGACTTCCACCTTTTTCCAAAATTGAAAACGGCACTAGGTGGAAAGAAATTTTCGTCTAACGACGAGCTTATCATCTTCGCAAATGAGTATTTTGCAAGCCTTCCGGAATCGCATTTTAGAGATGGCGTAAGGGCATTGGAGCACCGTTGGAATAAATGTATTGCTCTTTTAGGAGAATATATTGAAAAATAAAAATTATTTTGTATTTAAAAAATTCGTATTTCTTTTCCATTCTCACTACTTGTTAAACTACCTTCGTATATTCGACCCAAACCTCTTGCCACTAAGTCAAGTTTTCTGATTGGGAGAGAGAAAAATGTCTGCATGGACTAAAACTAAAAAGTGTGGTTCATATACTTTTGAAATACTTACCATAAAAGTGTGAACACGTACATTATACTGAAGAAGACTAATCATTACTTCATTAACAATTCCATTTTAGTATAGCATTGTTTCCACCAAAATGTATGTGGTATTTTTTGTTTCTTTTCTGACTAAAACATGGCTTACTGTGGATATTAGTGACTCCAAATTTTTTTTCCCTTCATTTATCGGTTTAAAAGAGACAGAGATGGCGCTATAGTAAGTAGGATCACTGGCGATGGAGTTTGATTTGCAGCATCCAGGGATGTACGTGCATGTATAGTGCCATTTGATATATACGTGATTTCTAAGCTATTATCTCTGATAGATATAGTAATATTGTATATGGTAATATGTCAAGTCTTCAAATGTTGGTGATATTTGTGATGTGACCAATGAAACATTTAATAAAATTAACGATTGGATGGTGTCCAACAAGTTAATTTTAAATAAGCAAAAAACAAAATTGGTATACTTTCACAATAGGATTAAGCATATTTCCCATGTCCAAATTAACTGTGATTCTTCTTCAAGAATCCTTGGTTTGCTAATTAACGAAAACTTTAAATGGTCTGTACATATAGATGAATTATGCACAACTCTGGCTTAGGTGTGTTTTACCCTTAAGCAGCTCCGCAGATCTTGTAATTTGAGTAACCTGCTTACTTTCTATCATGCTAATTTTGTTTCTTGCATGAGATACGGTGTGATACACTGGGGAGTGTCGCCGTAGGTGGGCAGGGTGTTCCTTATACAAAAACGGGTCCTGAGAACTATCTTTGGGTTAGGCAATAGGGATTCTTGCAGAGAACATTTTCGAAGTAATTCGATATTTAACTACTTATGATATTTATATATTAGATCTCCTATGCTTCGTTTTTAGGAACAGAAACGCTTTTTTCGAGTGGCAATGTAAATCATAAATATGATACACGAACTGATAATTATTTATTACTTGCCGTACACGCGAAATCTATATTCCAAAAAGGAACATATTTTATGGGATGTAAATTACGCAATAAATTACCACTTTGTATTAGAAATATTGTTCGTGTGTATGTAATCGCTGAGTGGACTGTATTTGTTTCTTCGAGTTTCACATTGGTGTAAATGAATTAACTAGTCTTACTTATGAGTAGAGCGGCGACGAAAGTGGCAATACCATAGGCGGTACGATAGAACGGGCAATTGGTGCGCAGTGAATGAGATCATTCACATCAAATACAATACGGTTCACGGTTGGTGTTTAAGTGTAAATTATAAACTGCGGCGAAAGTGTCCGTAGCAGTGCCTTGTCTAGACTTATTCTTACACAATTTGTGCTTACCTAGTAATATGTAATTTCATAACCCTGGTAATGTGTTGTGGAAGTAACTGTACATCTGCATCATTGCATACGTCTCTACGGTTGCTTCTCTAAATGAAGTCCTTCGCGACAAGAAAATGTTTTTGTATAGAGAAAAAGATCGTTCGGCGTCTATTGATGTAATTTTGGCAGAAAGAAGCTGTTGTTCAAAATCATTCCAGGGCTCACTATTTGCACATTTGTCATAAATAGTTCGTAAAACATGCAAGTCCGGATTTTTTTTAAAAACACTTAATAACTTTTGATGAGCTCGTACACCAGCAGCGTCAGTTAAACTATGCAAATGAGCGGTCACATTTTGCACTATGCATAGTGATGCGTCTAAGGGCAGCGAATCGTTTTCGTTTTGAAGTTTTGTAATTGCTTCTACTAATGGATGGTAATTGTTATATATTGTATGCAGATCTTCCAGAATTTGGGGATTTTCAAATTTATGTTGACTGTCTCTGCTTGGGATTCGGTTGGCCTAAATTTTGATATAACGGATTTAACTTTGTGAAAATTCTTATGGTAATAAAAAGCTGCATTTAGCCACGTGCCCCATCGTGTAAGAATGGGTTCCGGTGGTGCCGAAATATCTGGACAAGTTTTATGAAATTCTTTAAGTCGTTTACGGGATTTAAGAAACACTTGTTTGGTGGATCCAATCAAATAATCAACGTTTTTATAACTACTTCTAACATTTTCAGCAACCAAATGAAGAGCATGGAGTACACAAGTTATGTGTATTAATTTAGGAAAAGTTACTTTTAGTAAACGTCCGAGTAGTAACATAGTAGCAGCACCATCTGTTACAAGCATGCAGACTTGAGTACTGTGAATGTGAAATTTCTTTAAGGTGTTCATTATTATTTGCCGAATATTTACCGCAGTACATGCTTGTATACGTTTACAGGCTAACAAATAGGGCTGTGAAAATGTGTTGGCTGATAAAATACGTACGATTACGTTTATTATACTATTTTTTTTTAAATCAGTGGTCTCATCTACAGTAATCCATACATTTTTGTTATGCAATTCTCTTCTTGCTATATTTTCAAGCCTCTCTCTTAAACGCGGCAAATGTTTCTGTAGAGTTCTTCTTGCAGGTAATTTATAATTTGGCAGATATTTATTCCAGAACACTTGAGAAGGGCGTTTGCTGATTAAATGAAGCGGAAAATTACATGCAGTCAACATAAATAAAAAATCACAAAGGAATGTTGCATAAGGTATTTCATTTCTTTTGTTCAGTTTATGTATTGCACTGTTCACATGTTTTTCACAATTGTCTTTCTTCCGTATTATAAGTCGCTTATTACAAACCAAACACAATACTGCACATCCATCATACTTTAAATCGGGAAATTCTGCTATGTATTTTCTAACCGACGTAGCAAACGGCACAGACTTTCGCGACATGTTTGTGTGAAGTTATTATAAACACTAACCGTGAACCGTATTGTATTTGATGTGAATGATCTCATTCACTGCGCACCAATTGCCCGTTCTACCGTACCGCCTATGGTATTGCCACTTTCGTCGCCGCTCTACTTATGAGGTATATATTGAATATTTAGGTTTCAATGGTAATAATAATACTTGTTACATTGACTTTACATTATTCATTTTCGTTCACTGCGCGCATGCGCCTATTGCCTCCCTGGTGGTTAAAGCATCGTTATAAATAAGAATAAAAATGCTGCAACAAATATCACAAACTTCTCTATTTATAAAAGCAACCTTAAGCGGTACCTGCTTACGATAAATTGTTATTGTATAAGTGGCTTTATATGTCCAAATTTATAACATCTTTTTTTCTTATTGAGACGTGTTTCTAGCATGAGTGTACGTAGTATGTATTAATTGCTATTTTCTTATATGTAATGATATGTCCTGTATCTACATTGTTTTAGAAATAAAATTTATTATTATTATTATTATTGAAGTGTTTATGCTATTTATTTTAATTGTATCTATTTATTTAACAATTTTGCCCCTTTCGAATATCTTTATTTACATAGTACAGGGTGCGGCGCGGAAACTTACTGATTTGAAAGGTCAATAAAAGAAAAAGTACTAGAGATATAATGACAGTTTAATTTTTCGTGTAAAATACATAATCTGAATTTTTATCCTACGTAGTTTTAAAGATGAGATCCGTCAAATGTCGGCCTTCGTTGTAAATGCATCGAATAAGCCGATTTCTAAAGTTTCGTTCAACTCTTTCAAGCATATTCACGGGTATGTTGGCGATCGCTTGGCGTATGTTGTTTTTTAAGTGAGGTACGGTGTTTGGACGGTCATTATAAACAATGGATTTCATATAACCCCATAAGAAATAGTCACATAGTGCCAAATCGTGAGAACGGGCCGGCCAAACAAGGTTGCCTCTCAAGGAGATGAGGCGCTCTGCGAAGTGTTGTCTCAAAACATCCATCGAAAGTTGGGCTGTGAGTGCCGTGGCTCCATCCTGTTGGAACCAGGCATCCCTAATATCCATTTCAGCCAGGTTAGGCAGAAAAAAATCCTGAATCATTTGTGTGTAACGAGCCGCAGTTACCGTCACTGCGCGTTCATTTTCCTCAAAGAAATAAGGACCAATTATCCCCACTCTTGACAACGCACACCACACAGTTACTCGTTCACAATGTAGTGGTCGCTGATGAAGTTCTCGCGGATTGTTGTCACTCCAGTAACGCATATTTTGCTTGTTTACGCACCCTGAAATGTGAAAGTGAGCTTCGTCAGTAAAGAACACGAGTGCGTTCTGAGGCAAGTTTTCACGGAGCTCTTCACATGCATTTCGGCGAGCGAGAAAATCACGTTCACTAAGCTCTTGTGACACAGCCATTTTGTAGGGGTGAAAGTTAAGTTCATTGTGGAGAATTCGTCTCAAACTGTGATCCGAAATACCCAGGGCAGCAGCGCGTTTCCGTGCGGAACGCCGTGGAGAGCGCAAAAATGATTGCCTTACTCTCTCAAAGTTGTCGGGTATAGTGACAGTACGCCTACCACCTGATCCACTTTTTATCACACTATCACTAGCCCTAAATGTGCCCACCCACGTAACAATCGATTGCCGTCCAGGCACCAGACTTGCAGGACGAATATTGAACTGAGCGCGGAACGCTCTTTGAGTGGCGATAATGGAACGGCCATTAGAAAAATAAGTATCCACGGCGAACGCGCGCTGCTCCTTCGTCCAACGCATGGGGAGAACTGACCAGATGTGTAAAAAAACTTCATGAACTCTGCTTTCGAATGGGACCCTCCCCACCCTTTGTCAATCCCGCTTTGCCGCTTGGCGCCAAATACAAATCAGCAAGTTTCCCCGCCACACCCTGTATATTCTTTTATGATGTTTCACACCATGCAAATAGCAAGCCTGATTAACAACTATTATTACTATTACTACTATTAATTCACATATACCCTTATTTATGAGAAACACCGATACTTTTGAATTGCTTGAAGTTTATAAACCCCAAGCATGTGAAATTGTAGGAAAAAGATGTACCATTCGGTGAATTTGAATTATTTTTTGAAACCCTGTCATTACAATTGATTGACAAGAATTTAGTAATTTTCGGTGATTTTAGTTGTCCTACATTTGGAGGTAATATAAAATAAACTGAAAGAAAATCTATATTGTTATAGAATTTTATGAATATTTTAAGCCGGGAACAATATAATAACGTGGCGAATGAAAATGGTAGAACTTTAGACCTTGTTTTCTCTAACATCAACTGCTCTCTATATCATTAAGATTAGTTTTAACCGTACTTCATATATATAGAGCTTCACGATATGAAAATCAACAGACAGAAATGAATGATATGGCGGAACAAGTTCAAGTGTGCCTGTAACTAGTCGGATAGAATATAGATAAATGGTCAACTAAACTGAAATTATATTTTAGATATACAAGGGTGTAAATAACCTTAATAAACTTGGCTTAATAAGCTTTCCAGTTTCTTATTAGTGTTGGTGAATACGGTGAATGGTTGATGATTAAAATGTCATGCGTAGTTAAAAAATTAGTAATAAGCGTCTAATGATGAGATGGTCCATTAACATGTAATAAACGCCAGCTACCATTTTTACGATATTGAGGGTGCACACGACGAATACGCGCCAAAAGGAGCTTCATAACCCCAGTAGCCACCAGCATTGATTGTTTGACTAGTTGGTACAAACACTTTGTGCACTATTCTTTCATAAAAACAAATCAACATTGTCTTCACTTTTGACTTCTCCAAATGGCTTTTCTGTATGAATCGTTGGCTTTACAGATATCGTATTGGGTATCTTGCCAGTCTTTATGAAGGCTATTCTGACGATATTTCAATGAGTTTAGCTTGAAACGGGCGAAATAGTCATAAAACTGAGTTTTAATAGTACCTCATATAAATCGAATTTCACGACGTGGAAACTAACAGACGGAAATGAACTATATCGCGGAAGGTATTCAAGTTTGCCTGTAAGTAGTCGTATAGGATATAGTAATGAAACTATATTTTGGATATACAGTAGGGGAAATAACGACAGTAATCCAGATATATTTCAGCATTCACGTTGACGCCAGGTTATTCCAAATCTAAGAGCATTGCGGCACGGCAAACACAAAATTTAATCATTATTTTCCTACTTAAGGTTGAATCGAGACCTTTTTTGCCTTTGGAGATACCGCATGCTTCTGCATACTTCGGAATTTGGATTCTGATTCTTTTGGTGTTGCTACTAGAGTAACAATTTTTGATTATTAGTAACAAGTGTTGAAATCTATTGGGCAATCATGATTATTAATAATGGAATACAGATTTCCAACTTAGACGTTGAATATATTAGGGAGTTTGTCAATCTGTTAGTGCGTCCGCTTCTATGTAAAGAAATTTTTACTTCCCTTCTCTTTGCCAGGTATGAAACTACAATACATTCCTACTTCGGCGACTAGAACTAATATTTTACAATTAGAGGTTATTAATGTGTGTGATAAACTTGTATAACATACTTTTTGAGTTTAAATTATATTGATTTGCATTATTTAATATCTAATTTTTATTTTAAATTCCATTTCATTACAATATTGTAATTAATTTAGTTGTTTGTATTTGTTTTAATATATTCGTCCTATAATTAACGGTCAAACAATAGAGATATTCATAGCTTGTCGCAGAGAAAGAAGAACTTTTTTTAAATAAAAACAAAGGCATACTATTTTGGTAAAATTCATTTATTTTATTCAAAGTAGTCGCTTTTGGCTTCAATGCAATGTTTCGAACGGTCAATTAACATGTCGAATGAATTTTTAAGTTCATCTTTAGAGATGTCTTTCAAGATCCCTGTCGACGCCTTTTTAATGACTTCGACGTTGGCATAACGCTGTCCTTTCACCAGAAAATGCAGTTTGAGGAACAGATAGAAGTTACAGGAGGGCCAAATCCGATGAATGCGGTGAATGATTGATGATTGAAATGCCATTTGTAGTTAAAAAATCGGTGATAAGCTTCGAGCGATGAGATGTTGTATTATCATGTAACAAACGCCAACTACCATTTTCAAGATATTGAGGACGCACACGACGAATACGCGCCTAAGGATGCTTCACAATACTAAGATAATATACAGCACTGACTGTTTGAATAATTGGTACACTATGTCTTTCGAATCATAAAAACAAATCAACATTGTCTTAACTTTTGACTTCTCCAAACGGCTTTTCTTCGGTCTTTCTTCGCTTGGATGCTTCCATTCGGGGTTTTGACGCTTGGTCTCTGGATCGTATTGAAAACACCACGTCTCATCGCCACAATAGAAACCTGAAACTTTCTTCCTTTGTTGAGTCTAATCAAGTCTGTACAAGGTTGAATTCAGTTAACTTGGGTTGTACAAACTTTGCACAAATCTTTCTCAGTCCCAAATGCTGTATCAAAATCCGATGAATTGAATCTTGGAAATATTTAGTTCCATTTCAAGGTATCGCAATGAGCATTTCGGCTCATTTCTGATAAATTCACGCACAAGTTCGATGTTAATTTCCGTATCCAGAGAGTTTTATACGCCGTCGT